>CAMPDV010002649.1:0-64179 GCA_946699065.1 Loxodes magnus
TTTACTTGCTTTTCTACTTCACTTTTCTTTGAAATCTCATCTCTCTCATTTTATTACTTTCAATTATGATCTTCAGACTCTTTTACTTGCTTTTCTACTTCACTTTTCTTTGAAATCTCATCTCTCTCATTTTATTACTTTCAATTATGATCTTCAGACTCTTTTACTTGCTTTTCTACTTCACTTTTCTTTGAAATCTCATCTCTCTCATTTTATTACTTTCAATTATGATCTTCAGACTCTTTTACTTGCCTTTTGCACTTCACTTTTCTTTGAAATCTCATCTCTCTCATTTTATTACTTTCAATTATGATCTTCTGATACTTTTACTTGCTTTTCTACTTCACTTTTCTTTGAAATCTCATCTCTCTCATTTTATTACTTTCAATTATGATCTTCAGACTCTTTTACTTGCTTTTCTACTTCACTTTTCTTTGAAATCTCATCTCTCTCATTTTATTACTTTCAATTATGATCTTCAGACTCTTTTACTTGCTTTTCTACTTCACTTTTCTTTGAAATCTCATCTCTCTCATTTTATTACTTTCAATTATTACTTTCAATTATGATCTTCAGACTCTTTTACTTGCTTTTCTACTTCACTTTTCTTTGAAATCTCATCTCTCTCATTTTATTACTTTCAATTATGATCTTCAGACTCTTTTACTTGCTTTTCTACTTCACTTTTCTTTGAAATCTCATCTCTCTCATTTTATTACTTTCAATTATCATCTTCAGACTCTCTTACTTGCTTTTCTACTTCACTTTTCTTTGAAATCTCATCTCTCTCATTTTATTACTTTCAATTATCATCTTCAGACTCTCTTACTTGCTTTTCTACTTCACTTTTCTTTGAAATCTCATCTCTCTCATTTTATTACTTTCAATTATCATCTTCAGACTCTCTTACTTGCTTTTCTACTTCACTTTTCTTTGAAATCTCATCTCTCTCATTTTATTACTTTCAATTATCATCTTCAGACTCTTTTACTTGCTTTTCTACTTCACTTTTCTTTGAAATCTCATCTCTCTCATTTTATTACTTTCAATTATCATCTTCAGACTCTTTTACTTGCTTTTCTACTTCACTTTTCTTTGAAATCTCATCTCTCTCATTTTATTACTTTCAATTATGATCTTCAGACTCTCTTACTTGCTTTTCTACTTCACTTTTCTTTGAAATCTCATCTCTCTCATTTTATTACTTTCAATTATGATCTTCAGACTCTTTTACTTGCTTTTCTACTTCACTTTTCTTTGAAATCTCATCTCTCTCATTTTATTACTTTCAATTATGATCTTCAGACTCTTTTACTTGCTTTTCTACTTCACTTTTCTTTGAAATCTCATCTCTCTCATTTTATTACTTTCAATTATGATCTTCAGACTCTCTTACTTGCTTTTCTACTTCACTTTTCTTTGAAATCTCATCTCTCTCATTTTATTACTTTCAATTATGATCTTCAGACTCTTTTACTTGCTTTTCTACTTCACTTTTCTTTGAAATCTCATCTCTCTCATTTTATTACTTTCAATTATCATCTTCAGACTCTTTTACTTGCTTTTCTACTTCACTTTTCTTTGAAATCTCATCTCTCTCATTTTATTACTTTCAATTATGATCTTCAGACTCTCTTACTTGCTTTTCTACTTCACTTTTCTTTGAAATCTCATCTCTCTCATTTTATTACTTTCAATTATGATCTTCAGACTCTTTTACTTGCTTTTCTACTTCACTTTTCTTTGAAATCTCATCTCTCTCATTTTATTACTTTCAATTATGATCTTCAGACTCTTTTACTTGCTTTTCTACTTCACTTTTCTTTGAAATCTCATCTCTCTCATTTTATTACTTTCAATTATGATCTTCTGATACTTTTACTTGCTTTTCTACTTCACTTTTCTTTGAAATCTCATCTCTCTCATTTTATTACTTTCAATTATTACTTTCAATTATGATCTTCAGACTCTTTTACTTGCTTTTCTACTTCACTTTTCTTTGAAATCTCATCTCTCTCATTTTATTACTTTCAATTATGATCTTCAGACTCTTTTACTTGCTTTTCTACTTCACTTTTCTTTGAAATCTCATCTCTCTCATTTTATTACTTTCAATTATCATCTTCAGACTCTCTTACTTGCTTTTCTACTTCACTTTTCTTTGAAATCTCATCTCTCTCATTTTATTACTTTCAATTATCATCTTCAGACTCTCTTACTTGCTTTTCTACTTCACTTTTCTTTGAAATCTCATCTCTCTCATTTTATTACTTTCAATTATCATCTTCAGACTCTCTTACTTGCTTTTCTACTTCACTTTTCTTTGAAATCTCATCTCTCTCATTTTATTACTTTCAATTATCATCTTCAGACTCTTTTACTTGCTTTTCTACTTCACTTTTCTTTGAAATCTCATCTCTCTCATTTTATTACTTTCAATTATCATCTTCAGACTCTTTTACTTGCTTTTCTACTTCACTTTTCTTTGAAATCTCATCTCTCTCATTTTATTACTTTCAATTATGATCTTCAGACTCTCTTACTTGCTTTTCTACTTCACTTTTCTTTGAAATCTCATCTCTCTCATTTTATTACTTTCAATTATGATCTTCAGACTCTTTTACTTGCTTTTCTACTTCACTTTTCTTTGAAATCTCATCTCTCTCATTTTATTACTTTCAATTATGATCTTCAGACTCTTTTACTTGCTTTTCTACTTCACTTTTCTTTGAAATCTCATCTCTCTCATTTTATTACTTTCAATTATGATCTTCAGACTCTCTTACTTGCTTTTCTACTTCACTTTTCTTTGAAATCTCATCTCTCTCATTTTATTACTTTCAATTATGATCTTCAGACTCTTTTACTTGCTTTTCTACTTCACTTTTCTTTGAAATCTCATCTCTCTCATTTTATTACTTTCAATTATCATCTTCAGACTCTTTTACTTGCTTTTCTACTTCACTTTTCTTTGAAATCTCATCTCTCTCATTTTATTACTTTCAATTATGATCTTCAGACTCTCTTACTTGCTTTTCTACTTCACTTTTCTTTGAAATCTCATCTCTCTCATTTTATTACTTTCAATTATGATCTTCAGACTCTTTTACTTGCTTTTCTACTTCACTTTTCTTTGAAATCTCATCTCTCTCATTTTATTACTTTCAATTATTACTTTCAATTATGATCTTCAGACTCTTTTACTTGCTTTTCTACTTCACTTTTCTTTGAAATCTCATCTCTCTCATTTTATTACTTTCAATTATGATCTTCAGACTCTTTTACTTGCTTTTCTACTTCACTTTTCTTTGAAATCTCATCTCTCTCATTTTATTACTTTCAATTATGATCTTCTGATACTTTTACTTGCTTTTCTACTTCACTTTTCTTTGAAATCTCATCTCTCTCATTTTATTACTTTCAATTATGATCTTCAGACTCTTTTACTTGCTTTTCTACTTCACTTTTCTTTGAAATCTCATCTCTCTCATTTTATTACTTTCAATTATGATCTTCAGACTCTTTTACTTGCTTTTCTACTTCACTTTTCTTTGAAATCTCATCTCTCTCATTTTATTACTTTCAATTATGATCTTCAGACTCTCTTACTTGCTTTTCTACTTCACTTTTCTTTGAAATCTCATCTCTCTCATTTTATTACTTTCAATTATGATCTTCAGACTCTCTTAACTGTTTTTCTACTTCACTTTTCTTTGAAATCTCATCTCTCTCATTTTATTACTTTCAATTATCATCTTCAGACTCTTTTACTTGCTTTTCTACTTCACTTTTCTTTGAAATCTCATCTCTCTCATTTTATTACTTTCAATTATGATCTTCAGACTCTTTTACTTGCTTTTCTACTTCACTTTTCTTTGAAATCTCATCTCTCTCATTTTATTACTTTCAATTATCATCTTCAGACTCTTTTACTTGCTTTTCTACTTCACTTTTCTTTGAAATCTCATCTCTCTCATTTTATTACTTTCAATTATGATCTTCAGACTCTTTTACTTGCTTTTCTACTTCACTTTTCTTTGAAATCTCATCTCTCTCATTTTATTACTTTCAATTATGATCTTCAGACTCTTTTACTTGCTTTTCTACTTCACTTTTCTTTGAAATCTCATCTCTCTCATTTTATTACTTTCAATTATGATCTTCAGACTCTTTTACTTGCTTTTCTACTTCACTTTTCTTTGAAATCTCATCTCTCTCATTTTATTACTTTCAATTATGATCTTCAGACTCTTTTACTTGCTTTTCTACTTCACTTTTCTTTGAAATCTCATCTCTCTCATTTTATTACTTTCAATTATGATCTTCTGATACTTTTACTTGCTTTTCTACTTCACTTTTCTTTGAAATCTCATCTCTCTCATTTTATTACTTTCAATTATGATCTTCAGACTCTTTTACTTGCTTTTCTACTTCACTTTTCTTTGAAATCTCATCTCTCTCATTTTATTACTTTCAATTATTACTTTCAATTATGATCTTCAGACTCTTTTACTTGCTTTTCTACTTCACTTTTCTTTGAAATCTCATCTCTCTCATTTTATTACTTTCAATTATCATCTTCAGACTCTTTTACTTGCTTTTCTACTTCACTTTTCTTTGAAATCTCATCTCTCTCATTTTATTACTTTCAATTATGATCTTCAGACTCTTTTACTTGCTTTTCTACTTCACTTTTCTTTGAAATCTCATCTCTCTCATTTTATTACTTTCAATTATGATCTTCAGACTCTTTTACTTGCTTTTCTACTTCACTTTTCTTTGAAATCTCATCTCTCTCATTTTATTACTTTCAATTATGATCTTCAGACTCTTTTACTTGCTTTTCTACTTCACTTTTCTTTGAAATCTCATCTCTCTCATTTTATTACTTTCAATTATGATCTTCAGACTCTTTTACTTGCTTTTCTACTTCACTTTTCTTTGTAATCTCATCTCTCTTATTTTATTACTTTCAATTATGATCTTCAGACTCTTTTACTTGCTTTTCTACTTCACTTTTCTTTGAAATCTCATCTCTCTCATTTTATTACTTTCAATTATGATCTTCAGACTCTCTTACTTGCTTTTCTACTTCACTTTTCTTTGAAATCTCATCTCTCTCATTTTATTACTTTCAATTATCATCTTCAGACTCTCTTACTTGCTTTTCTACTTCACTTTTCTTTGAAATCTCATCTCTCTCATTTTATTACTTTCAATTATCATCTTCAGACTCTTTTACTTGCTTTTCTACTTCACTTTTCTTTGAAATCTCATCTCTCTCATTTTATTACTTTCAATTATGATCTTCAGACTCTTTTACTTGCTTTTCTACTTCACTTTTCTTTGAAATCTCATCTCTCTCATTTTATTACTTTCAATTATCATCTTCAGACTCTCTTACTTGCTTTTCTACTTCACTTTTCTTTGAAATCTCATCTCTCTCATTTTATTACTTTCAATTATGATCTTCAGACTCTTTTACTTGCTTTTCTACTTCACTTTTCTTTGAAATCTCATCTCTCTCATTTTATTACTTTCAATTATGATCTTCAGACTCTTTTACTTGCTTTTCTACTTCACTTTTCTTTGAAATCTCATCTCTCTCATTTTATTACTTTCAATTATCATCTTCAGACTCTTTTACTTGCTTTTCTACTTCACTTTTCTTTGAAATCTCATCTCTCTCATTTTATTACTTTCAATTATTACTTTCAATTATGATCTTCAGACTCTTTTACTTGCTTTTCTACTTCACTTTTCTTTGAAATCTCATCTCTCTCATTTTATTACTTTCAATTATGATCTTCAGACTCTTTTACTTGCTTTTCTACTTCACTTTTCTTTGAAATCTCATCTCTCTCATTTTATTACTTTCAATTATGATCTTCAGACTCTTTTACTTGCTTTTCTACTTCACTTTTCTTTGAAATCTCATCTCTCTCATTTTATTACTTTCAATTATGATCTTCAGACTCTTTTACTTGCTTTTCTACTTCACTTTTCTTTGAAATCTCATCTCTCTCATTTTATTACTTTCAATTATGATCTTCAGACTCTTTTACTTGCTTTTCTACTTCACTTTTCTTTGAAATCTCATCTCTCTCATTTTATTACTTTCAATTATCATCTTCAGACTCTTTTACTTGCTTTTCTACTTCACTTTTCTTTGAAATCTCATCTCTCTCATTTTATTACTTTCAATTATGATCTTCAGACTCTTTTACTTGCTTTTCTACTTCACTTTTCTTTGAAATCTCATCTCTCTCATTTTATTACTTTCAATTATGATCTTCAGACTCTTTTACTTGCTTTTCTACTTCACTTTTCTTTGAAATCTCATCTCTCTCATTTTATTACTTTCAATTATTACTTTCAATTATGATCTTCAGACTCTTTTACTTGCTTTTCTACTTCACTTTTCTTTGAAATCTCATCTCTCTCATTTTATTACTTTCAATTATGATCTTCAGACTCTCTTACTTGCTTTTCTACTTCACTTTTCTTTGAAATCTCATCTCTCTTATTTTATTACTTTCAATTATGATCTTCAGACTCTTTTACTTGCTTTTCTACTTCACTTTTCTTTGAAATCTCATCTCTCTCATTTTATTACTTTCAATTATCATCTTCAGACTCTCTTACTTGCTTTTCTACTTCACTTTTCTTTGAAATCTCATCTCTCTCATTTTATTACTTTCAATTATGATCTTCAGACTCTTTTACTTGCTTTTCTACTTCACTTTTCTTTGAAATCTCATCTCTCTCATTTTATTACTTTCAATTATGATCTTCAGACTCTTTTACTTGCTTTTCTACTTCACTTTTCTTTGAAATCTCATCTCTCTCATTTTATTACTTTCAATTATTACTTTCAATTATGATCTTCAGACTCTTTTACTTGCTTTTCTACTTCACTTTTCTTTGAAATCTCATCTCTCTCATTTTATTACTTTCAATTATGATCTTCAGACTCTCTTACTTGCTTTTCTACTTCACTTTTCTTTGAAATCTCATTTCTCTTATTTTATTACTTTCAATTATGATCTTCAGACTCTTTTACTTGCTTTTCTACTTCACTTTTCTTTGAAATCTCATCTCTCTCATTTTATTACTTTCAATTATCATCTTCAGACTCTCTTACTTGCTTTTCTACTTCACTTTTCTTTGAAATCTCATCTCTCTCATTTTATTACTTTCAATTATGATCTTCAGACTCTTTTACTTGCTTTTCTACTTCACTTTTCTTTGAAATCTCATCTCTCTCATTTTATTACTTTCAATTATGATCTTCAGACTCTTTTACTTGCTTTTCTACTTCACTTTTCTTTGAAATCTCATCTCTCTTATTTTATTACTTTCAATTATGATCTTCAGACTCTTTTACTTGCTTTTCTACTTCACTTTTCTTTGAAATCTCATCTCTCTCATTTTATTACTTTCAATTATGATCTTCAGACTCTCTTACTTGCTTTTCTACTTCACTTTTCTTTGAAATCTCATCTCTCTCATTTTATTACTTTCAATTATGATCTTCAGACTCTTTTACTTGCTTTTCTACTTCACTTTTCTTTGAAATCTCATCTCTCTCATTTTATTACTTTCAATTATTACTTTCAATTATGATCTTCAGACTCTTTTACTTGCTTTTCTACTTCACTTTTCTTTG
This sequence comes from Loxodes magnus, assembly GCA_946699065.1. NCBI lineage: Eukaryota > Ciliophora > Karyorelictea > Loxodida > Loxodidae > Loxodes > Loxodes magnus. The sequence continues at coordinate 7,670 of CAMPDV010002649.1, forward strand.
AAATCTCATCTCTCTCATTTTATTACTTTCAATTATGATCTTCAGACTCTTTTACTTGCTTTTCTACTTCACTTTTCTTTGAAATCTCATCTCTCTCATTTTATTACTTTCAATTATCATCTTCTGATACTTTTACTTGCTTTTCTACTTCACTTTTCTTTGAAATCTCATCTCTCTCATTTTATTACTTTCAATTATGATCTTCTGATACTTTTACTTGCTTTTCTACTTCACTTTTCTTTGAAATCTCATCTCTCTCATTTTATTACTTTCAATTATGATCTTCAGACTCTTTTACTTGCTTTTCTACTTCACTTTTCTTTGAAATCTCATCTCTCTCATTTTATTACTTTCAATTATTACTTTCAATTATGATCTTCAGACTCTTTTACTTGCTTTTCTACTTCACTTTTCTTTGAAATCTCATCTCTCTCATTTTATTACTTTCAATTATGATCTTCAGACTCTTTTACTTGCTTTTCTACTTCACTTTTCTTTGAAATCTCATCTCTCTCATTTTATTACTTTCAATTATCATCTTCAGACTCTTTTACTTGCTTTTCTACTTCACTTTTCTTTGAAATCTCATCTCTCTCATTTTATTACTTTCAATTATGATCTTCAGACTCTTTTACTTGCTTTTCTACTTCACTTTTCTTTGAAATCTCATCTCTCTCATTTTATTACTTTCAATTATGATCTTCAGACTCTTTTACTTGCTTTTCTACTTCACTTTTCTTTGAAATCTCATCTCTCTCATTTTATTACTTTCAATTATGATCTTCTGATACTTTTACTTGCTTTTCTACTTCACTTTTCTTTGAAATCTCATCTCTCTCATTTTATTACTTTCAATTATGATCTTCAGACTCTTTTACTTGCTTTTCTACTTCACTTTTCTTTGAAATCTCATCTCTCTCATTTTATTACTTTCAATTATGATCTTCAGACTCTTTTACTTGCTTTACTACTTCACTTTTCTTTGAAATCTCATCTCTCTCATTTTATTACTTTCAATTATGATCTTCAGACTCTTTTACTTGCTTTTCTACTTCACTTTTCTTTGAAATCTCATCTCTCTCATTTTATTACTTTCAATTATGATCTTCAGACTCTTTTACTTGCTTTTCTACTTCACTTTTCTTTGAAATCTCATCTCTCTCATTTTATTACTTTCAATTATCATCTTCAGACTCTTTTACTTGCTTTTCTACTTCACTTTTCTTTGAAATCTCATCTCTCTCATTTTATTACTTTCAATTATGATCTTCTGATACTTTTACTTGCTTTTCTACTTCACTTTTCTTTGAAATCTCATCTCTCTCATTTTATTACTTTCAATTATGATCTTCAGACTCTTTTACTTGCTTTTCTACTTCACTTTTCTTTGAAATCTCATCTCTCTCATTTTATTACTTTCAATTATGATCTTCAGACTCTTTTACTTGCTTTTCTACTTCACTTTTCTTTGAAATCTCATCTCTCTCATTTTATTACTTTCAATTATGATCTTCAGACTCTTTTACTTGCTTTTCTACTTCACTTTTCTTTGAAATCTCATCTCTCTTATTTTATTACTTTCAATTATCATCTTCAGACTCTTTTACTTGCTTTTCTACTTCACTTTTCTTTGAAATCTCATCTCTCTCATTTTATTACTTTCAATTATCATCTTCAGACTCTCTTACTTGCTTTTCTACTTCACTTTTCTTTGAAATCTCATCTCTCTCATTTTATTACTTTCAATTATGATCTTCAGACTCTTTTACTTGCTTTTCTACTTCACTTTTCTTTGAAATCTCATCTCTCTCATTTTATTACTTTCAATTATGATCTTCAGACTCTTTTACTTGCTTTTCTACTTCACTTTTCTTTGAAATCTCATCTCTCTTATTTTATTACTTTCAATTATGATCTTCAGACTCTTTTACTTGCTTTTCTACTTCACTTTTCTTTGAAATCTCATCTCTCTCATTTTATTACTTTCAATTATGATCTTCAGACTCTCTTACTTGCTTTTCTACTTCACTTTTCTTTGAAATCTCATCTCTCTCATTTTATTACTTTCAATTATGATCTTCAGACTCTTTTACTTGCTTTTCTACTTCACTTTTCTTTGAAATCTCATCTCTCTCATTTTATTACTTTCAATTATTACTTTCAATTATGATCTTCAGACTCTTTTACTTGCTTTTCTACTTCACTTTTCTTTGAAATCTCATCTCTCTCATTTTATTACTTTCAATTATGATCTTCAGACTCTCTTACTTGCTTTTCTACTTCACTTTTCTTTGAAATCTCATCTCTCTCATTTTATTACTTTCAATTATGATCTTCAGACTCTTTTACTTGCTTTTCTACTTCACTTTTCTTTGAAATCTCATCTCTCTCATTTTATTACTTTCAATTATCATCTTCAGACTCTTTTACTTGCTTTTCTACTTCACTTTTCTTTGAAATCTCATCTCTCTCATTTTATTACTTTCAATTATGATCTTCTGATACTTTTACTTGCTTTTCTACTTCACTTTTCTTTGAAATCTCATCTCTCTCATTTTATTACTTTCAATTATGATCTTCAGACTCTTTTACTTGCTTTTCTACTTCACTTTTCTTTGAAATCTCATCTCTCTCATTTTATTACTTTCAATTATTACTTTCAATTATGATCTTCAGACTCTTTTACTTGCTTTTCTACTTCACTTTTCTTTGAAATCTCATCTCTCTCATTTTATTACTTTCAATTATGATCTTCAGACTCTTTTACTTGCTTTTCTACTTCACTTTTCTTTGAAATCTCATCTCTCTCATTTTATTACTTTCAATTATCATCTTCAGACTCTTTTACTTGCTTTTCTACTTCACTTTTCTTTGAAATCTCATCTCTCTCATTTTATTACTTTCAATTATGATCTTCAGACTCTTTTACTTGCTTTTCTACTTCACTTTTCTTTGAAATCTCATCTCTCTCATTTTATTACTTTCAATTATGATCTTCAGACTCTTTTACTTGCTTTTCTACTTCACTTTTCTTTGAAATCTCATCTCTCTCATTTTATTACTTTCAATTATGATCTTCTGATACTTTTACTTGCTTTTCTACTTCACTTTTCTTTGAAATCTCATCTCTCTCATTTTATTACTTTCAATTATGATCTTCAGACTCTTTTACTTGCTTTTCTACTTCACTTTTCTTTGAAATCTCATCTCTCTCATTTTATTACTTTCAATTATGATCTTCAGACTCTTTTACTTGCTTTACTACTTCACTTTTCTTTGAAATCTCATCTCTCTCATTTTATTACTTTCAATTATGATCTTCAGACTCTTTTACTTGCTTTTCTACTTCACTTTTCTTTGAAATCTCATCTCTCTCATTTTATTACTTTCAATTATGATCTTCAGACTCTTTTACTTGCTTTTCTACTTCACTTTTCTTTGAAATCTCATCTCTCTTATTTTATTACTTTCAATTATGATCTTCAGACTCTTTTACTTGCTTTTCTACTTCACTTTTCTTTGAAATCTCATCTCTCTCATTTTATTACTTTCAATTATGATCTTCTGATACTTTTACTTGCTTTTCTACTTCACTTTTCTTTGAAATCTCATCTCTCTCATTTTATTACTTTCAATTATGATCTTCAGACTCTTTTACTTGCTTTTCTACTTCACTTTTCTTTGAAATCTCATCTCTCTCATTTTATTACTTTCAATTATTACTTTCAATTATGATCTTCTGATACTTTTACTTGCTTTTCTACTTCACTTTTCTTTGAAATCTCATCTCTCTCATTTTATTACTTTCAATTATGATCTTCAGACTCTCTTACTTGCTTTTCTACTTCACTTTTCTTTGAAATCTCATCTCTCTCATTTTATTACTTTCAATTATCATCTTCAGACTCTCTTACTTGCTTTTCTACTTCACTTTTCTTTGAAATCTCATCTCTCTCATTTTATTACTTTCAATTATCATCTTCAGACTCTTTTACTTGCTTTTCTACTTCACTTTTCTTTGAAATCTCATCTCTCTCATTTTATTACTTTCAATTATGATCTTCAGACTCTTTTACTTGCTTTTCTACTTCACTTTTCTTTGAAATCTCATCTCTCTCATTTTATTACTTTCAATTATCATCTTCAGACTCTCTTACTTGCTTTTCTACTTCACTTTTCTTTGAAATCTCATCTCTCTCATTTTATTACTTTCAATTATGATCTTCAGACTCTTTTACTTGCTTTTCTACTTCACTTTTCTTTGAAATCTCATCTCTCTCATTTTATTACTTTCAATTATGATCTTCAGACTCTCTTACTTGCTTTTCTACTTCACTTTTCTTTGAAATCTCATCTCTCTCATTTTATTACTTTCAATTATCATCTTCAGACTCTTTTACTTGCTTTTCTACTTCACTTTTCTTTGAAATCTCATCTCTCTCATTTTATTACTTTCAATTATTACTTTCAATTATGATCTTCAGACTCTTTTACTTGCTTTTCTACTTCACTTTTCTTTGAAATCTCATCTCTCTCATTTTATTACTTTCAATTATCATCTTCAGACTCTTTTACTTGCTTTTCTACTTCACTTTTCTTTGAAATCTCATCTCTCTCATTTTATTACTTTCAATTATGATCTTCAGACTCTCTTACTTGCTTTTCTACTTCACTTTTCTTTGAAATCTCATCTCTCTCATTTTATTACTTTCAATTATGATCTTCTGATACTTTTACTTGCTTTTCTACTTCACTTTTCTTTGAAATCTCATCTCTCTCATTTTATTACTTTCAATTATTACTTTCAATTATGATCTTCAGACTCTTTTACTTGCTTTTCTACTTCACTTTTCTTTGAAATCTCATCTCTCTCATTTTATTACTTTCAATTATTACTTTCAATTATGATCTTCAGACTCTTTTACTTGCTTTTCTACTTCACTTTTCTTTGAAATCTCATCTCTCTCATTTTATTACTTTCAATTATGATCTTCAGACTCTTTTACTTGCTTTTCTACTTCACTTTTCTTTGAAATCTCATCTCTCTCATTTTATTACTTTCAATTATCATCTTCAGACTCTTTTACTTGCTTTTCTACTTCACTTTTCTTTGAAATCTCATCTCTCTCATTTTATTACTTTCAATTATGATCTTCAGACTCTTTTACTTGCTTTTCTACTTCACTTTTCTTTGAAATCTCATCTCTCTCATTTTATTACTTTCAATTATGATCTTCAGACTCTTTTACTTGCTTTTCTACTTCACTTTTCTTTGAAATCTCATCTCTCTCATTTTATTACTTTCAATTATGATCTTCAGACTCTTTTACTTGCTTTTCTACTTCACTTTTCTTTGAAATCTCATCTCTCTCATTTTATTACTTTCAATTATGATCTTCAGACTCTTTTACTTGCTTTTCTACTTCACTTTTCTTTGAAATCTCATCTCTCTTATTTTATTACTTTCAATTATGATCTTCAGACTCTTTTACTTGCTTTTCTACTTCACTTTTCTTTGAAATCTCATCTCTCTCATTTTATTACTTTCAATTATCATCTTCAGACTCTTTTACTTGCTTTTCTACTTCACTTTTCTTTGAAATCTCATCTCTCTCATTTTATTACTTTCAATTATTACTTTCAATTATGATCTTCAGACTCTTTTACTTGCTTTTCTACTTCACTTTTCTTTGAAATCTCATCTCTCTCATTTTATTACTTTCAATTATCATCTTCAGACTCTTTTACTTGCTTTTCTACTTCACTTTTCTTTGAAATCTCATCTCTCTCATTTTATTACTTTCAATTATGATCTTCTGATACTTTTACTTGCTTTTCTACTTCACTTTTCTTTGAAATCTCATCTCTCTCATTTTATTACTTTCAATTATTACTTTCAATTATGATCTTCAGACTCTTTTACTTGCTTTTCTACTTCACTTTTCTTTGAAATCTCATCTCTCTCATTTTATTACTTTCAATTATTACTTTCAATTATGATCTTCAGACTCTTTTACTTGCTTTTCTACTTCACTTTTCTTTGAAATCTCATCTCTCTCATTTTATTACTTTCAATTATGATCTTCAGACTCTTTTACTTGCTTTTCTACTTCACTTTTCTTTGAAATCTCATCTCTCTCATTTTATTACTTTCAATTATCATCTTCAGACTCTTTTACTTGCTTTTCTACTTCACTTTTCTTTGAAATCTCATCTCTCTCATTTTATTACTTTCAATTATGATCTTCAGACTCTTTTACTTGCTTTTCTACTTCACTTTTCTTTGAAATCTCATCTCTCTCATTTTATTACTTTCAATTATGATCTTCAGACTCTTTTACTTGCTTTTCTACTTCACTTTTCTTTGAAATCTCATCTCTCTCATTTTATTACTTTCAATTATGATCTTCTGATACTTTTACTTGCTTTTCTACTTCACTTTTCTTTGAAATCTCATCTCTCTCATTTTATTACTTTCAATTATGATCTTCAGACTCTTTTACTTGCTTTTCTACTTCACTTTTCTTTGAAATCTCATCTCTCTCATTTTATTACTTTCAATTATGATCTTCAGACTCTTTTACTTGCTTTACTACTTCACTTTTCTTTGAAATCTCATCTCTCTCATTTTATTACTTTCAATTATGATCTTCAGACTCTTTTACTTGCTTTTCTACTTCACTTTTCTTTGAAATCTCATCTCTCTCATTTTATTACTTTCAATTATGATCTTCAGACTCTTTTACTTGCTTTTCTACTTCACTTTTCTTTGAAATCTCATCTCTCTTATTTTATTACTTTCAATTATGATCTTCAGACTCTTTTACTTGCTTTTCTACTTCACTTTTCTTTGAAATCTCATCTCTCTCATTTTATTACTTTCAATTATGATCTTCTGATACTTTTACTTGCTTTTCTACTTCACTTTTCTTTGAAATCTCATCTCTCTCATTTTATTACTTTCAATTATGATCTTCAGACTCTTTTACTTGCTTTTCTACTTCACTTTTCTTTGAAATCTCATCTCTCTCATTTTATTACTTTCAATTATGATCTTCAGACTCTTTTACTTGCTTTTCTACTTCACTTTTCTTTGAAATCTCATCTCTCTCATTTTATTACTTTCAATTATGATCTTCTGATACTTTTACTTGCTTTTCTACTTCACTTTTCTTTGAAATCTCATCTCTCTCATTTTATTACTTTCAATTATGATCTTCAGACTCTTTTACTTGCTTTTCTACTTCACTTTTCTTTGAAATCTCATCTCTCTCATTTTATTACTTTCAATTATGATCTTCAGACTCTTTTACTTGCTTTTCTACTTCACTTTTCTTTGAAATCTCATCTCTCTCATTTTATTACTTTCAATTATGATCTTCAGACTCTTTTACTTGCCTTTTACACTTCACTTTTCTTTGAAATCTCATCTCTCTTTCTTATTTTCTATTATTACTTTCAATTATGATCTTCAGACTCTCTTACTTGCTTTTCTACTTCACTTTTCTTTGAAATCTCATCTCTCTCATTTTATTACTTTCAATTATGATCTTCAGACTCTTTTACTTGCTTTTCTACTTCACTTTTCTTTGAAATCTCATCTCTCTCATTTTATTACTTTCAATTATCATCTTCAGACTCTTTTACTTGCTTTTCTACTTCACTTTTCTTTGAAATCTCATCTCTCTCATTTTATTACTTTCAATTATGATCTTCAGACTCTTTTACTTGCTTTTCTACTTCACTTTTCTTTGAAATCTCATCTCTCTCATTTTATTACTTTCAATTATGATCTTCAGACTCTTTTACTTGCTTTTCTACTTCACTTTTCTTTGAAATCTCATCTCTCTCATTTTATTACTTTCAATTATGATCTTCAGACTCTCTTACTTGCTTTTCTACTTCACTTTTCTTTGAAATCTCATCTCTCTCATTTTATTACTTTCAATTATGATCTTCAGACTCTTTTACTTGCTTTTCTACTTCACTTTTCTTTGAAATCTCATCTCTCTCATTTTATTACTTTCAATTATGATCTTCAGACTCTCTTACTTGCTTTTCTACTTCACTTTTCTTTGAAATCTCATCTCTCTCATTTTATTACTTTCAATTATGATCTTCAGACTCTTTTACTTGCTTTTCTACTTCACTTTTCTTTGAAATCTCATCTCTCTCATTTTATTACTTTCAATTATCATCTTCAGACTCTTTTACTTGCTTTTCTACTTCACTTTTCTTTGAAATCTCATCTCTCTCATTTTATTACTTTCAATTATGATCTTCAGACTCTTTTACTTGCCTTTTACACTTCACTTTTCTTTGAAATCTCATCTCTCTTTCTTATTTTCTATTATTACTTTCAATTATGATCTTCAGACTCTTTTACTTGCTTTTCTACTTCACTTTTCTTTGAAATCTCATCTCTCTCATTTTATTACTTTCAATTATCATCTTCAGACTCTTTTACTTGCTTTTCTTTGAAATCTCATCTCTCTTTCTTATTTTCTATTATTACTTTCAATTATGATCTTCAGACTCTTTTACTTGCTTTTCTACTTCACTTTTCTTTGAAATCTCATCTCTCTCATTTTATTACTTTCAATTATGATCTTCAGACTCTTTTACTTGCTTTTCTACTTCACTTTTCTTTGAAATCTCATCTCTCTCATTTTATTACTTTCAATTATTACTTTCAATTATGATCTTCAGACTCTTTTACTTGCTTTTCTACTTCACTTTTCTTTGAAATCTCATCTCTCTCATTTTATTACTTTCAATTATGATCTTCAGACTCTTTTACTTGCTTTTCTACTTCACTTTTCTTTGAAATCTCATCTCTCTCATTTTATTACTTTCAATTATTACTTTCAATTATGATCTTCAGACTCTTTTACTTGCTTTTCTACTTCACTTTTCTTTGAAATCTCATCTCTCTCATTTTATTACTTTCAATTATGATCTTCAGACTCTTTTACTTGCCTTTTACACTTCACTTTTCTTTGAAATCTCATCTCTCTTTCTTATTACTTTCAATTATGATCTTCAGACTCTCTTACTTGCTTTTATACTTCACTTTTCTTTGAAATCTCATCTCTCTCATTTTATTACTTTCAATTATGATCTTCAGACTCTTTTACTTGCTTTTCTACTTCACTTTTCTTTGAAATCTCATCTCTCTCATTTTATTACTTTCAATTATGATCTTCAGACTCTTTTACTTGCCTTTTACACTTCACTTTTCTTTGAAATCTCATCTCTCTTTCTTATTACTTTCAATTATGATCTTCAGACTCTCTTACTTGCTTTTATACTTCACTTTTCTTTGAAATCTCATCTCTCTCATTTTATTACTTTCAATTATTACTTTCAATTATGATCTTCAGACTCTTTTACTTGCTTTTCTACTTCACTTTTCTTTGAAATCTCATCTCTCTCATTTTATTACTTTCAATTATGATCTTCAGACTCTTTTACTTGCTTTTCTACTTCACTTTTCTTTGAAATCTCATCTCTCTCATTTTATTACTTTCAATTATCATCTTCAGACTCTTTTACTTGCTTTTCTACTTCACTTTTCTTTGAAATCTCATCTCTCTCATTTTATTACTTTCAATTATGATCTTCAGACTCTTTTACTTGCCTTTTACACTTCACTTTTCTTTGAAATCTCATCTCTCTTTCTTATTTTCTATTATTACTTTCAATTATGATCTTCAGACTCTCTTACTTGCTTTTCTACTTCACTTTTCTTTGAAATCTCATCTCTCTCATTTTATTACTTTCAATTATGATCTTCAGACTCTTTTACTTGCTTTTCTACTTCACTTTTCTTTGAAATCTCATCTCTCTCATTTTATTACTTTCAATTATGATCTTCAGACTCTTTTACTTGCTTTTCTACTTCACTTTTCTTTGAAATCTCATCTCTCTCATTTTATTACTTTCAATTATGATCTTCAGACTCTTTTACTTGCTTTTCTACTTCACTTTTCTTTGAAATCTCATCTCTCTCATTTTATTACTTTCAATTATGATCTTCAGACTCTTTTACTTGCTTTTCTACTTCACTTTTCTTTGAAATCTCATCTCTCTCATTTTATTACTTTCAATTATGATCTTCAGACTCTTTTACTTGCCTTTTACACTTCACTTTTCTTTGAAATCTCATCTCTCTTTCTTATTTTCTATTATTACTTTCAATTATGATCTTCAGACTCTCTTACTTGCTTTTCTACTTCACTTTTCTTTGAAATCTCATCTCTCTCATTTTATTACTTTCAATTATGATCTTCAGACTCTTTTACTTGCTTTTCTACTTCACTTTTCTTTGAAATCTCATCTCTCTCATTTTATTACTTTCAATTATGATCTTCTGATACTTTTACTTGCTTTTCTACTTCACTTTTCTTTGAAATCTCATCTCTCTCATTTTATTACTTTCAATTATGATCTTCAGACTCTTTTACTTGCTTTTCTACTTCACTTTTCTTTGAAATCTCATCTCTCTCATTTTATTACTTTCAATTATGATCTTCAGACTCTTTTACTTGCTTTTCTACTTCACTTTTCTTTGAAATCTCATCTCTCTCATTTTATTACTTTCAATTATGATCTTCAGACTCTTTTACTTGCTTTTCTACTTCACTTTTCTTTGAAATCTCATCTCTCTCATTTTATTACTTTCAATTATGATCTTCAGACTCTTTTACTTGCTTTTCTACTTCACTTTTCTTTGAAATCTCATCTCTCTCATTTTATTACTTTCAATTATGATCTTCAGACTCTTTTACTTGCTTTTCTACTTCACTTTTCTTTGAAATCTCATCTCTCTCATTTTATTACTTTCAATTATCATCTTCAGACTCTTTTACTTGCTTTTCTTTGAAATCTCATCTCTCTTTCTTATTTTCTATTATTACTTTCAATTATGATCTTCAGACTCTTTTACTTGCTTTTCTACTTCACTTTTCTTTGAAATCTCATCTCTCTCATTTTATTACTTTCAATTATGATCTTCAGACTCTTTTACTTGCTTTTCTACTTCACTTTTCTTTGAAATCTCATCTCTCTCATTTTATTACTTTCAAATTACTTTCAATTATGATCTTCAGACTCTTTTACTTGCTTTTCTACTTCACTTTTCTTTGAAATCTCATCTCTCTCATTTTATTACTTTCAATTATGATCTTCAGACTCTTTTACTTGCTTTTCTACTTCACTTTTCTTTGAAATCTCATCTCTCTCATTTTATTACTTTCAATTATTACTTTCAATTATGATCTTCAGACTCTTTTACTTGCTTTTCTACTTCACTTTTCTTTGAAATCTCATCTCTCTCATTTTATTACTTTCAATTATGATCTTCAGACTCTTTTACTTGCCTTTTACACTTCACTTTTCTTTGAAATCTCATCTCTCTTTCTTATTACTTTCAATTATGATCTTCAGACTCTCTTACTTGCTTTTATACTTCACTTTTCTTTGAAATCTCATCTCTCTCATTTTATTACTTTCAATTATGATCTTCAGACTCTTTTACTTGCTTTTCTACTTCACTTTTCTTTGAAATCTCATCTCTCTCATTTTATTACTTTCAATTATGATCTTCAGACTCTTTTACTTGCCTTTTACACTTCACTTTTCTTTGAAATCTTATCTCTCTTTCTTATTACTTTCAATTATGATCTTCAGACTCTCTTACTTGCTTTTATACTTCACTTTTCTTTGAAATCTCATCTCTCTCATTTTATTACTTTCAATTATTACTTTCAATTATGATCTTCAGACTCTTTTACTTGCTTTTCTACTTCACTTTTCTTTGAAATCTCATCTCTCTCATTTTATTACTTTCAATTATGATCTTCAGACTCTTTTACTTGCTTTTCTACTTCACTTTTCTTTGAAATCTCATCTCTCTCATTTTATTACTTTCAATTATCATCTTCAGACTCTTTTACTTGCTTTTCTACTTCACTTTTCTTTGAAATCTCATCTCTCTTTCTTATTTTCTATTATTACTTTCAATTATGATCTTCAGACTCTTTTACTTGCTTTTCTACTTCACTTTTCTTTGAAATCTCATCTCTCTTTCTTATTTTCTATTATTACTTTCAATTATGATCTTCAGACTCTTTTACTTGCTTTTCTACTTCACTTTTCTTTGAAATCTCATCTCTCTCATTTTATTACTTTCAATTATCATCTTCAGACTCTCTTACTTGCTTTTCTACTTCACTTTTCTTTGAAATCTCATCTCTCTCATTTTATTACTTTCAATTATGATCTTCAGACTCTTTTACTTGCCTTTTACACTTCACTTTTCTTTGAAATCTCATCTCTCTTTCTTATTACTTTCAATTATGATCTTCAGACTCTCTTACTTGCTTTTATACTTCACTTTTCTTTGAAATCTCATCTCTCTCATTTTATTACTTTCAATTATTACTTTCAATTATGATCTTCAGACTCTTTTACTTGCTTTTCTACTTCACTTTTCTTTGAAATCTCATCTCTCTCATTTTATTACTTTCAATTATCATCTTCAGACTCTTTTACTTGCTTTTCTACTTCACTTTTCTTTGAAATCTCATCTCTCTCATTTTATTACTTTCAATTATCATCTTCAGACTCTTTTACTTGCTTTTCTACTTCACTTTTCTTTGAAATCTCATCTCTCTTTCTTATTTTCTATTATTACTTTCAATTATGATCTTCAGACTCTTTTACTTGCTTTTCTACTTCACTTTTCTTTGAAATCTCATCTCTCTCATTTTATTACTTTCAATTATGATCTTCAGACTCTTTTACTTGCTTTTCTACTTCACTTTTCTTTGAAATCTCATCTCTCTCATTTTATTACTTTCAATTATCATCTTCAGACTCTCTTACTTGCTTTTCTACTTCACTTTTCTTTGAAATCTCATCTCTCTCATTTTATTACTTTCAATTATGATCTTCAGACTCTTTTACTTGCTTTTCTACTTCACTTTTCTTTGAAATCTCATCTCTCTCATTTTATTACTTTCAATTATTACTTTCAATTATGATCTTCAGACTCTTTTACTTGCTTTTCTACTTCACTTTTCTTTGAAATCTCATCTCTTTCATTTTATTACTTTCAATTATGATCTTCAGATACTATTACTTGCTTTTCTACTTCACTTTTCTTTGAAATCTCATCTCTCTCATTTTATTACTTTCAATTATGATCTTCAGACTCTCTTACTTGCTTTTCTACTTCACTTTTCTTTGAAATCTCATCTCTCTCATTTTATTACTTTCAATTATGATCTTCAGACTCTCTTACTTGCTTTTCTACTTCACTTTTCTTTGAAATCTCATCTCTCTCATTTTATTACTTTCAATTATCATCTTCAGACTCTCTTACTTGCTTTTCTACTTCACTTTTCTTTGAAATCTCATCTCTCTCATTTTATTACTTTCAATTATGATCTTCAGACTCTTTTACTTGCTTTTCTACTTCACTTTTCTTTGAAATCTCATCTCTCTTTCTTATTTTCTATTATTACTTTCAATTATGATCTTCAGACTCTTTTACTTGCTTTTCTACTTCACTTTTCTTTGAAATCTCATCTCTCTTTCTTATTTTCTATTATTACTTTCAATTATGATCTTCAGACTCTTTTACTTGCTTTTCTACTTCACTTTTCTTTGAAATCTCATCTCTCTCATTTTATTACTTTCAATTATGATCTTCAGACTCTCTTACTTGCTTTTCTACTTCACTTTTCTTTGAAATCTCATCTCTCTCATTTTATTACTTTCAATTATCATCTTCAGACTCTCTTACTTGCTTTTCTACTTCACTTTTCTTTGAAATCTCATCTCTCTCATTTTATTACTTTCAATTATGATCTTCAGACTCTTTTACTTGCTTTTCTACTTCACTTTTCTTTGAAATCTCATCTCTCTCATTTTATTACTTTCAATTATGATCTTCAGACTCTTTTACTTGCTTTTCTACTTCACTTTTCTTTGAAATCTCATCTCTCTCATTTTATTACTTTCAATTATCATCTTCAGACTCTCTTACTTGCTTTTCTACTTCACTTTTCTTTGAAATCTCATCTCTCTCATTTTATTACTTTCAATTATGATCTTCAGACTCTTTTACTTGCTTTTCTACTTCACTTTTCTTTGAAATCTCATCTCTCTCATTTTATTACTTTCAATTATGATCTTCAGACTCTCTTACTTGCTTTTCTACTTCACTTTTCTTTGAAATCTCATCTCTCTCATTTTATTACTTTCAATTATCATCTTCAGACTCTTTTACTTGCTTTTCTACTTCACTTTTCTTTGAAATCTCATCTCTCTCATTTTATTACTTTCAATTATTACTTTCAATTATGATCTTCAGACTCTTTTACTTGCTTTTCTACTTCACTTTTCTTTGAAATCTCATCTCTCTCATTTTATTACTTTCAATTATCATCTTCAGACTCTTTTACTTGCTTTTCTACTTCACTTTTCTTTGAAATCTCATCTCTCTCATTTTATTACTTTCAATTATGATCTTCAGACTCTCTTACTTGCTTTTCTACTTCACTTTTCTTTGAAATCTCATCTCTCTCATTTTATTACTTTCAATTATGATCTTCTGATACTTTTACTTGCTTTTCTACTTCACTTTTCTTTGAAATCTCATCTCTCTCATTTTATTACTTTCAATTATGATCTTCAGACTCTTTTACTTGCTTTTCTACTTCACTTTTCTTTGAAATCTCATCTCTCTCATTTTATTACTTTCAATTATCATCTTCAGACTCTTTTACTTGCTTTTCTACTTCACTTTTCTTTGAAATCTCATCTCTCTCATTTTATTACTTTCAATTATCATCTTCAGACTCTTTTACTTGCTTTTCTACTTCACTTTTCTTTGAAATCTCATCTCTCTTTCTTATTTTCTATTATTACTTTCAATTATGATCTTCAGACTCTTTTACTTGCTTTTCTACTTCACTTTTCTTTGAAATCTCATCTCTCTCATTTTATTACTTTCAATTATGATCTTCAGACTCTTTTACTTGCTTTTCTACTTCACTTTTCTTTGAAATCTCATCTCTCTCATTTTATTACTTTCAATTATCATCTTCAGACTCTCTTACTTGCTTTTCTACTTCACTTTTCTTTGAAATCTCATCTCTCTCATTTTATTACTTTCAATTATCATCTTCAGACTCTTTTACTTGCTTTTCTACTTCACTTTTCTTTGAAATCTCATCTCTCTTTCTTATTTTCTATTATTACTTTCAATTATGATCTTCAGACTCTTTTACTTGCTTTTCTACTTCACTTTTCTTTGAAATCTCATCTCTCTTTCTTATTTTCTATTATTACTTTCAATTATGATCTTCAGACTCTTTTACTTGCTTTTCTACTTCACTTTTCTTTGAAATCTCATCTCTCTCATTTTATTACTTTCAATTATCATCTTCAGACTCTCTTACTTGCTTTTCTACTTCACTTTTCTTTGAAATCTCATCTCTCTCATTTTATTACTTTCAATTATGATCTTCAGACTCTTTTACTTGCCTTTTACACTTCACTTTTCTTTGAAATCTCATCTCTCTTTCTTATTACTTTCAATTATGATCTTCAGACTCTCTTACTTGCTTTTATACTTCACTTTTCTTTGAAATCTCATCTCTCTCATTTTATTACTTTCAATTATGATCTTCAGACTCTCTTACTTGCTTTTCTACTTCACTTTTCTTTGAAATCTCATCTCTCTCATTTTATTACTTTCAATTATCATCTTCAGACTCTTTTACTTGCTTTTCTACTTCACTTTTCTTTGAAATCTCATCTCTCTCATTTTATTACTTTCAATTATTACTTTCAATTATGATCTTCAGACTCTTTTACTTGCTTTTCTACTTCACTTTTCTTTGAAATCTCATCTCTTTCATTTTATTACTTTCAATTATGATCTTCAGATACTATTACTTGCTTTTCTACTTCACTTTTCTTTGAAATCTCATCTCTCTCATTTTATTACTTTCAATTATGATCTTCAGACTCTCTTACTTGCTTTTCTACTTCACTTTTCTTTGAAATCTCATCTCTCTCATTTTATTACTTTCAATTATGATCTTCAGACTCTCTTACTTGCTTTTCTACTTCACTTTTCTTTGAAATCTCATCTCTCTCATTTTATTACTTTCAATTATCATCTTCAGACTCTCTTACTTGCTTTTCTACTTCACTTTTCTTTGAAATCTCATCTCTCTCATTTTATTACTTTCAATTATGATCTTCAGACTCTTTTACTTGCTTTTCTACTTCACTTTTCTTTGAAATCTCATCTCTCTTTCTTATTTTCTATTATTACTTTCAATTATGATCTTCAGACTCTTTTACTTGCTTTTCTACTTCACTTTTCTTTGAAATCTCATCTCTCTCATTTTATTACTTTCAATTATGATCTTCAGACTCTTTTACTTGCTTTTCTACTTCACTTTTCTTTGAAATCTCATCTCTCTCATTTTATTACTTTCAATTATCATCTTCAGACTCTCTTACTTGCTTTTCTACTTCACTTTTCTTTGAAATCTCATCTCTCTCATTTTATTACTTTCAATTATGATCTTCAGACTCTTTTACTTGCTTTTCTACTTCACTTTTCTTTGAAATCTCATCTCTCTCATTTTATTACTTTCAATTATGATCTTCAGACTCTCTTACTTGCTTTTCTACTTCACTTTTCTTTGAAATCTCATCTCTCTCATTTTATTACTTTCAATTATGATCTTCAGACTCTTTTACTTGCTTTTCTACTTCACTTTTCTTTGAAATCTCATCTCTCTCATTTTATTACTTTCAATTATGATCTTCAGACTCTTTTACTTGCTTTTCTACTTCACTTTTCTTTGAAATCTCATCTCTCTCATTTTATTACTTTCAATTATTACTTTCAATTATGATCTTCAGACTCTTTTACTTGCTTTTCTACTTCACTTTTCTTTGAAATCTCATCTCTCTCATTTTATTACTTTCAATTATGATCTTCAGACTCTCTTACTTGCTTTTCTACTTCACTTTTCTTTGAAATCTCATCTCTCTTATTTTATTACTTTCAATTATGATCTTCAGACTCTTTTACTTGCTTTTCTACTTCACTTTTCTTTGAAATCTCATCTCTCTCATTTTATTACTTTCAATTATCATCTTCAGACTCTCTTACTTGCTTTTCTACTTCACTTTTCTTTGAAATCTCATCTCTCTCATTTTATTACTTTCAATTATGATCTTCAGACTCTTTTACTTGCTTTTCTACTTCACTTTTCTTTGAAATCTCATCTCTCTCATTTTATTACTTTCAATTATGATCTTCAGACTCTTTTACTTGCTTTTCTACTTCACTTTTCTTTGAAATCTCATCTCTCTTATTTTATTACTTTCAATTATGATCTTCAGACTCTTTTACTTGCTTTTCTACTTCACTTTTCTTTGAAATCTCATCTCTCTCATTTTATTACTTTCAATTATGATCTTCAGACTCTCTTACTTGCTTTTCTACTTCACTTTTCTTTGAAATCTCATCTCTCTCATTTTATTACTTTCAATTATGATCTTCAGACTCTTTTACTTGCTTTTCTACTTCACTTTTCTTTGAAATCTCATCTCTCTCATTTTATTACTTTCAATTATTACTTTCAATTATGATCTTCAGACTCTTTTACTTGCTTTTCTACTTCACTTTTCTTTGAAATCTCATCTCTCTCATTTTATTACTTTCAATTATGATCTTCAGACTCTTTTACTTGCTTTTCTACTTCACTTTTCTTTGAAATCTCATCTCTCTCATTTTATTACTTTCAATTATCATCTTCAGACTCTTTTACTTGCTTTTCTACTTCACTTTTCTTTGAAATCTCATCTCTCTCATTTTATTACTTTCAATTATGATCTTCTGATACTTTTACTTGCTTTTCTACTTCACTTTTCTTTGAAATCTCATCTCTCTCATTTTATTACTTTCAATTATGATCTTCAGACTCTTTTACTTGCTTTTCTACTTCACTTTTCTTTGAAATCTCATCTCTCTCATTTTATTACTTTCAATTATTACTTTCAATTATGATCTTCAGACTCTTTTACTTGCTTTTCTACTTCACTTTTCTTTGAAATCTCATCTCTCTCATTTTATTACTTTCAATTATGATCTTCAGACTCTTTTACTTGCTTTTCTACTTCACTTTTCTTTGAAATCTCATCTCTCTCATTTTATTACTTTCAATTATCATCTTCAGACTCTTTTACTTGCTTTTCTACTTCACTTTTCTTTGAAATCTCATCTCTCTCATTTTATTACTTTCAATTATGATCTTCAGACTCTTTTACTTGCTTTTCTACTTCACTTTTCTTTGAAATCTCATCTCTCTCATTTTATTACTTTCAATTATGATCTTCAGACTCTTTTACTTGCTTTTCTACTTCACTTTTCTTTGAAATCTCATCTCTCTCATTTTATTACTTTCAATTATCATCTTCAGACTCTCTTACTTGCTTTTCTACTTCACTTTTCTTTGAAATCTCATCTCTCTCATTTTATTACTTTCAATTATGATCTTCAGACTCTTTTACTTGCCTTTTACACTTCACTTTTCTTTGAAATCTCATCTCTCTCATTTTATTACTTTCAATTATGATCTTCAGACTCTTTTACTTGCTTTACTACTTCACTTTTCTTTGAAATCTCATCTCTCTCATTTTATTACTTTCAATTATGATCTTCAGACTCTTTTACTTGCTTTTCTACTTCACTTTTCTTTGAAATCTCATCTCTCTCATTTTATTACTTTCAATTATGATCTTCAGACTCTTTTACTTGCTTTTCTACTTCACTTTTCTTTGAAATCTCATCTCTCTTATTTTATTACTTTCAATTATGATCTTCAGACTCTTTTACTTGCTTTTCTACTTCACTTTTCTTTGAAATCTCATCTCTCTCATTTTATTACTTTCAATTATGATCTTCTGATACTTTTACTTGCTTTTCTACTTCACTTTTCTTTGAAATCTCATCTCTCTCATTTTATTACTTTCAATTATCATCTTCAGACTCTTTTACTTGCTTTTCTACTTCACTTTTCTTTGAAATCTCATCTCTCTCATTTTATTACTTTCAATTATGATCTTCAGACTCTTTTACTTGCTTTTCTACTTCACTTTTCTTTGAAATCTCATCTCTCTCATTTTATTACTTTCAATTATTACTTTCAATTATGATCTTCTGATACTTTTACTTGCTTTTCTACTTCACTTTTCTTTGAAATCTCATCTCTCTCATTTTATTACTTTCAATTATGATCTTCAGACTCTTTTACTTGCTTTTCTACTTCACTTTTCTTTGAAATCTCATCTCTCTCATTTTATTACTTTCAATTATGATCTTCAGACTCTTTTACTTGCTTTTCTACTTCACTTTTCTTTGAAATCTCATCTCTCTCATTTTATTACTTTCAATTATGATCTTCAGACTCTTTTACTTGCCTTTTACACTTCACTTTTCTTTGAAATCTCATCTCTCTTTCTTATTTTCTATTATTACTTTCAATTATGATCTTCAGACTCTTTTACTTGCTTTTCTACTTCACTTTTCTTTGAAATCTCATCTCTCTCATTTTATTACTTTCAATTATGATCTTCAGACTCTTTTACTTGCTTTTCTACTTCACTTTTCTTTGAAATCTCATCTCTCTCATTTTATTACTTTCAATTATCATCTTCAGACTCTTTTACTTGCTTTTCTACTTCACTTTTCTTTGAAATCTCATCTCTCTTTCTTATTTTCTATTATTACTTTCAATTATGATCTTCAGACTCTTTTACTTGCTTTTCTACTTCACTTTTCTTTGAAATCTCATCTCTCTCATTTTATTACTTTCAATTATGATCTTCAGACTCTTTTACTTGCTTTTCTACTTCACTTTTCTTTGAAATCTCATCTCTCTCATTTTATTACTTTCAATTATGATCTTCAGACTCTCTTACTTGCTTTTCTACTTCACTTTTCTTTGAAATCTCATCTCTCTCATTTTATTACTTTCAATTATCATCTTCAGACTCTTTTACTTGCTTTTCTACTTCACTTTTCTTTGAAATCTCATCTCTCTCATTTTATTACTTTCAATTATGATCTTCAGACTCTTTTACTTGCTTTTCTACTTCACTTTTCTTTGAAATCTCATCTCTCTCATTTTATTACTTTCAATTATTACTTTCAATTATGATCTTCAGACTCTTTTACTTGCTTTTCTACTTCACTTTTCTTTGAAATCTCATCTCTCTCATTTTATTACTTTCAATTATTACTTTCAATTATGATCTTCAGACTCTCTTACTTGCTTTTCTACTTCACTTTTCTTTGAAATCTCATCTCTCTCATTTTATTACTTTCAATTATGATCTTCAGACTCTTTTACTTGCTTTTCTACTTCACTTTTCTTTGAAATCTCATCTCTCTCATTTTATTACTTTCAATTATCATCTTCAGACTCTTTTACTTGCTTTTCTACTTCACTTTTCTTTGAAATCTCATCTCTCTCATTTTATTACTTTCAATTATGATCTTCAGACTCTTTTACTTGCCTTTTACACTTCACTTTTCTTTGAAATCTCATCTCTCTTTCTTATTTTCTATTATTACTTTCAATTATGATCTTCAGACTCTTTTACTTGCTTTTCTACTTCACTTTTCTTTGAAATCTCATCTCTCTCATTTTATTACTTTCAATTATTACTTTCAATTATGATCTTCAGACTCTTTTACTTGCTTTTCTACTTCACTTTTCTTTGAAATCTCATCTCTCTCATTTTATTACTTTCAATTATGATCTTCAGACTCTTTTACTTGCCTTTTACACTTCACTTTTCTTTGAAATCTCATCTCTCTTTCTTATTACTTTCAATTATGATCTTCAGACTCTCTTACTTGCTTTTATACTTCACTTTTCTTTGAAATCTCATCTCTCTCATTTTATTACTTTCAATTATGATCTTCAGACTCTCTTACTTGCTTTTCTACTTCACTTTTCTTTGAAATCTCATCTCTCTTTCTTATTTTCTATTATGATCTTCAGACTCTTTTACTTGCCTTTTACACTTCACTTTTCTTTGAAATCTCATCTCTCTTTCTTATTACTTTCAATTATGATCTTCAGACTCTTTTACTTGCTTTTCTACTTCACTTTTCTTTGAAATCTCATCTCTCTCATTTTATTACTTTCAATTATGATCTTCAGACTCTTTTACTTGCCTTTTACACTTCACTTTTCTTTGAAATCTCATCTCTCTTTCTTATTACTTTCAATTATGATCTTCAGACTCTTTTACTTGCCTTTTACACTTCACTTTTCTTTGAAATCTCATCTCTCTTATTTTATTACTTTCAATTATGATCTTCAGACTCTTTTACTTGCTTTTCTACTTCACTTTTCTTTGAAATCTCATCTCTCTCATTTTATTACTTTCAATTATGATCTTCAGACTCTCTTACTTGCTTTTCTACTTCACTTTTCTTTGAAATCTCATCTCTCTCATTTTATTACTTTCAATTATCATCTTCAGACTCTTTTACTTGCTTTTCTACTTCACTTTTCTTTGAAATCTCATCTCTCTTTCTTATTTTCTATTATTACTTTCAATTATGATCTTCAGACTCTTTTACTTGCTTTTCTACTTCACTTTTCTTTGAAATCTCATCTCTCTCATTTTATTACTTTCAATTATGATCTTCAGACTCTTTTACTTGCTTTTCTACTTCACTTTTCTTTGAAATCTCATCTCTCTCATTTTATTACTTTCAATTATCATCTTCAGACTCTCTTACTTGCTTTTCTACTTCACTTTTCTTTGAAATCTCATCTCTCTCATTTTATTACTTTCAATTATGATCTTCAGACTCTTTTACTTGCTTTTCTACTTCACTTTTCTTTGAAATCTCATCTCTCTCATTTTATTACTTTCAATTATCATCTTCAGACTCTTTTACTTGCTTTTCTACTTCACTTTTCTTTGAAATCTCATCTCTCTCATTTTATTACTTTCAATTATTACTTTCAATTATGATCTTCAGACTCTTTTACTTGCTTTTCTACTTCACTTTTCTTTGAAATCTCATCTCTTTCATTTTATTACTTTCAATTATGATCTTCAGATACTATTACTTGCTTTTCTACTTCACTTTTCTTTGAAATCTCATCTCTCTCATTTTATTACTTTCAATTATGATCTTCAGACTCTCTTACTTGCTTTTCTACTTCACTTTTCTTTGAAATCTCATCTCTCTCATTTTATTACTTTCAATTATGATCTTCAGACTCTTTTACTTGCTTTTCTACTTCACTTTTCTTTGAAATCTCATCTCTCTCATTTTATTACTTTCAATTATGATCTTCAGACTCTCTTACTTGCTTTTCTACTTCACTTTTCTTTGAAATCTCATCTCTCTCATTTTATTACTTTCAATTATGATCTTCAGACTCTTTTACTTGCTTTTCTACTTCACTTTTCTTTGAAATCTCATCTCTCTCATTTTATTACTTTCAATTATGATCTTCAGACTCTTTTACTTGCTTTTCTACTTCACTTTTCTTTGAAATCTCATCTCTCTCATTTTATTACTTTCAATTATGATCTTCAGACTCTTTTACTTGCTTTACTACTTCACTTTTCTTTGAAATCTCATCTCTCTCATTTTATTACTTTCAATTATGATCTTCAGACTCTCTTACTTGCTTTTCTACTTCACTTTTCTTTGAAATCTCATCTCTCTCATTTTATTACTTTCAATTATGATCTTCAGACTCTTTTACTTGCTTTTCTACTTCACTTTTCTTTGAAATCTCATCTCTCTCATTTTATTACTTTCAATTATCATCTTCAGACTCTTTTACTTGCTTTTCTACTTCACTTTTCTTTGAAATCTCATCTCTCTCATTTTATTACTTTCAATTATGATCTTCAGACTCTTTTACTTGCCTTTTACACTTCACTTTTCTTTGAAATCTCATCTCTCTTTCTTATTTTCTATTATTACTTTCAATTATGATCTTCAGACTCTTTTACTTGCTTTTCTACTTCACTTTTCTTTGAAATCTCATCTCTCTCATTTTATTACTTTCAATTATGATCTTCAGACTCTTTTACTTGCTTTTCTACTTCACTTTTCTTTGAAATCTCATCTCTCTTTCTTATTTTCTATTATTACTTTCAATTATGATCTTCAGACTCTTTTACTTGCTTTTCTACTTCACTTTTCTTTGAAATCTCATCTCTCTCATTTTATTACTTTCAATTATGATCTTCAGACTCTTTTACTTGCTTTTCTACTTCACTTTTCTTTGAAATCTCATCTCTCTCATTTTATTACTTTCAATTATGATCTTCAGACTCTTTTACTTGCTTTTCTACTTCACTTTTCTTTGAAATCTCATCTCTCTCATTTTATTACTTTCAATTATGATCTTCAGACTCTTTTACTTGCTTTTCTACTTCACTTTTCTTTGAAATCTCATCTCTCTCATTTTATTACTTTCAATTATGATCTTCAGACTCTTTTACTTGCTTTTCTACTTCACTTTTCTTTGAAATCTCATCTCTCTTTCTTATTTTCTATTATTACTTTCAATTATGATCTTCAGACTCTTTTACTTGCTTTTCTACTTCACTTTTCTTTGAAATCTCATCTCTCTCATTTTATTACTTTCAATTATGATCTTCAGACTCTTTTACTTGCTTTTCTACTTCACTTTTCTTTGAAATCTCATCTCTCTCATTTTATTTTCTATTATTACTTTCAATTATGATCTTCAGACTCTTTTACTTGCTTTTCTACTTCACTTTTCTTTGAAATCTCATCTCTCTCATTTTATTACTTTCAATTATGATCTTCAGACTCTTTTACTTGCTTTTCTACTTCACTTTTCTTTGAAATCTCATCTCTCTCATTTTATTACTTTCAATTATGATCTTCAGACTCTTTTACTTGCTTTTCTACTTCACTTTTCTTTGAAATCTCATCTCTCTCATTTTATTACTTTCAATTATCATCTTCAGACTCTTTTACTTGCTTTTCTACTTCACTTTTCTTTGAAATCTCATCTCTCTCATTTTATTACTTTCAATTATTACTTTCAATTATGATCTTCAGACTCTTTTACTTGCTTTTCTACTTCACTTTTCTTTGAAATCTCATCTCTTTCATTTTATTACTTTCAATTATGATCTTCAGATACTATTACTTGCTTTTCTACTTCACTTTTCTTTGAAATCTCATCTCTCTCATTTTATTACTTTCAATTATGATCTTCAGACTCTCTTACTTGCTTTTCTACTTCACTTTTCTTTGAAATCTCATCTCTCTCATTTTATTACTTTCAATTATGATCTTCAGACTCTTTTACTTGCTTTTCTACTTCACTTTTCTTTGAAATCTCATCTCTCTCATTTTATTACTTTCAATTATGATCTTCAGACTCTCTTACTTGCTTTTCTACTTCACTTTTCTTTGAAATCTCATCTCTCTCATTTTATTACTTTCAATTATCATCTTCAGACTCTTTTACTTGCTTTTCTACTTCACTTTTCTTTGAAATCTCATCTCTCTCATTTTATTACTTTCAATTATGATCTTCAGACTCTTTTACTTGCTTTTCTACTTCACTTTTCTTTGAAATCTCATCTCTCTCATTTTATTACTTTCAATTATGATCTTCAGACTCTTTTACTTGCTTTACTACTTCACTTTTCTTTGAAATCTCATCTCTCTCATTTTATTACTTTCAATTATGATCTTCAGACTCTCTTACTTGCTTTTCTACTTCACTTTTCTTTGAAATCTCATCTCTCTCATTTTATTACTTTCAATTATGATCTTCAGACTCTTTTACTTGCTTTTCTACTTCACTTTTCTTTGAAATCTCATCTCTCTCATTTTATTACTTTCAATTATCATCTTCAGACTCTTTTACTTGCTTTTCTACTTCACTTTTCTTTGAAATCTCATCTCTCTCATTTTATTACTTTCAATTATGATCTTCAGACTCTTTTACTTGCCTTTTACACTTCACTTTTCTTTGAAATCTCATCTCTCTTTCTTATTTTCTATTATTACTTTCAATTATGATCTTCAGACTCTTTTACTTGCTTTTCTACTTCACTTTTCTTTGAAATCTCATCTCTCTCATTTTATTACTTTCAATTATGATCTTCAGACTCTTTTACTTGCTTTTCTACTTCACTTTTCTTTGAAATCTCATCTCTCTTTCTTATTTTCTATTATTACTTTCAATTATGATCTTCAGACTCTTTTACTTGCTTTTCTACTTCACTTTTCTTTGAAATCTCATCTCTCTCATTTTATTACTTTCAATTATCATCTTCAGACTCTTTTACTTGCTTTTCTACTTCACTTTTCTTTGAAATCTCATCTCTCTCATTTTATTACTTTCAATTATGATCTTCAGACTCTTTTACTTGCCTTTTACACTTCACTTTTCTTTGAAATCTCATCTCTCTTTCTTATTTTCTATTATTACTTTCAATTATGATCTTCAGACTCTTTTACTTGCTTTTCTACTTCACTTTTCTTTGAAATCTCATCTCTCTCATTTTATTACTTTCAATTATGATCTTCAGACTCTTTTACTTGCTTTTCTACTTCACTTTTCTTTGAAATCTCATCTCTCTTTCTTATTTTCTATTATTACTTTCAATTATGATCTTCAGACTCTTTTACTTGCTTTTCTACTTCACTTTTCTTTGAAATCTCATCTCTCTCATTTTATTACTTTCAATTATGATCTTCAGACTCTTTTACTTGCTTTTCTACTTCACTTTTCTTTGAAATCTCATCTCTCTCATTTTATTACTTTCAATTATGATCTTCTGATACTTTTACTTGCTTTTCTACTTCACTTTTCTTTGAAATCTCATCTCTCTCATTTTATTACTTTCAATTATGATCTTCAGACTCTTTTACTTGCTTTTCTACTTCACTTTTCTTTGAAATCTCATCTCTCTCATTTTATTACTTTCAATTATGATCTTCAGACTCTTTTACTTGCTTTTCTACTTCACTTTTCTTTGAAATCTCATCTCTCTTTCTTATTTTCTATTATTACTTTCAATTATGATCTTCAGACTCTTTTACTTGCTTTTCTACTTCACTTTTCTTTGAAATCTCATCTCTCTCATTTTATTACTTTCAATTATGATCTTCAGACTCTTTTACTTGCTTTTCTACTTCACTTTTCTTTGAAATCTCATCTCTCTCATTTTATTTTCTATTATTACTTTCAATTATGATCTTCAGACTCTTTTACTTGCTTTTCTACTTCACTTTTCTTTGAAATCTCATCTCTCTCATTTTATTACTTTCAATTATGATCTTCAGACTCTTTTACTTGCTTTTCTACTTCACTTTTCTTTGAAATCTCATCTCTCTCATTTTATTACTTTCAATTATGATCTTCAGACTCTTTTACTTGCTTTTCTACTTCACTTTTCTTTGAAATCTCATCTCTCTCATTTTATTACTTTCAATTATCATCTTCAGACTCTTTTACTTGCTTTTCTACTTCACTTTTCTTTGAAATCTCATCTCTCTCATTTTATTACTTTCAATTATTACTTTCAATTATGATCTTCAGACTCTTTTACTTGCTTTTCTACTTCACTTTTCTTTGAAATCTCATCTCTTTCATTTTATTACTTTCAATTATGATCTTCAGATACTATTACTTGCTTTTCTACTTCACTTTTCTTTGAAATCTCATCTCTCTCATTTTATTACTTTCAATTATGATCTTCAGACTCTCTTACTTGCTTTTCTACTTCACTTTTCTTTGAAATCTCATCTCTCTCATTTTATTACTTTCAATTATGATCTTCAGACTCTTTTACTTGCTTTTCTACTTCACTTTTCTTTGAAATCTCATCTCTCTCATTTTATTACTTTCAATTATGATCTTCAGACTCTCTTACTTGCTTTTCTACTTCACTTTTCTTTGAAATCTCATCTCTCTCATTTTATTACTTTCAATTATCATCTTCAGACTCTTTTACTTGCTTTTCTACTTCACTTTTCTTTGAAATCTCATCTCTCTCATTTTATTACTTTCAATTATGATCTTCAGACTCTTTTACTTGCTTTTCTACTTCACTTTTCTTTGAAATCTCATCTCTCTCATTTTATTACTTTCAATTATGATCTTCAGACTCTTTTACTTGCTTTACTACTTCACTTTTCTTTGAAATCTCATCTCTCTCATTTTATTACTTTCAATTATGATCTTCAGACTCTCTTACTTGCTTTTCTACTTCACTTTTCTTTGAAATCTCATCTCTCTCATTTTATTACTTTCAATTATGATCTTCAGACTCTTTTACTTGCTTTTCTACTTCACTTTTCTTTGAAATCTCATCTCTCTCATTTTATTACTTTCAATTATCATCTTCAGACTCTTTTACTTGCTTTTCTACTTCACTTTTCTTTGAAATCTCATCTCTCTCATTTTATTACTTTCAATTATGATCTTCAGACTCTTTTACTTGCCTTTTACACTTCACTTTTCTTTGAAATCTCATCTCTCTTTCTTATTTTCTATTATTACTTTCAATTATGATCTTCAGACTCTTTTACTTGCTTTTCTACTTCACTTTTCTTTGAAATCTCATCTCTCTCATTTTATTACTTTCAATTATGATCTTCAGACTCTTTTACTTGCTTTTCTACTTCACTTTTCTTTGAAATCTCATCTCTCTTTCTTATTTTCTATTATTACTTTCAATTATGATCTTCAGACTCTTTTACTTGCTTTTCTACTTCACTTTTCTTTGAAATCTCATCTCTCTCATTTTATTACTTTCAATTATGATCTTCAGACTCTTTTACTTGCTTTTCTACTTCACTTTTCTTTGAAATCTCATCTCTCTTTCTTATTTTCTATTATTACTTTCAATTATGATCTTCAGACTCTTTTACTTGCTTTTCTACTTCACTTTTCTTTGAAATCTCATCTCTCTCATTTTATTACTTTCAATTATGATCTTCAGACTCTTTTACTTGCTTTTCTACTTCACTTTTCTTTGAAATCTCATCTCTCTCATTTTATTACTTTCAATTATGATCTTCAGACTCTTTTACTTGCCTTTTACACTTCACTTTTCTTTGAAATCTCATCTCTCTTTCTTATTTTCTATTATTACTTTCAATTATGATCTTCAGACTCTTTTACTTGCTTTTCTACTTCACTTTTCTTTGAAATCTCATCTCTCTCATTTTATTACTTTCAATTATTACTTTCAATTATCATCTTCAGACTCTTTTACTTGCTTTTCTACTTCACTTTTCTTTGAAATCTCATCTCTCTTTCTTATTTTCTATTATTACTTTCAATTATGATCTTCAGACTCTTTTACTTGCTTTTCTACTTCACTTTTCTTTGAAATCTCATCTCTCTCATTTTATTACTTTCAATTATGATCTTCTGATACTTTTACTTGCTTTTCTACTTCACTTTTCTTTGAAATCTCATCTCTCTCATTTTATTACTTTCAATTATGATCTTCAGACTCTTTTACTTGCTTTTCTACTTCACTTTTCTTTGAAATCTCATCTCTCTCATTTTATTACTTTCAATTATGATCTTAAGACTCTTTTACTTGCTTTTCTACTTCACTTTTCTTTGAAATCTCATCTCTCTCATTTTATTACTTTCAATTATGATCTTCAGACTCTTTTACTTGCTTTTCTACTTCACTTTTCTTTGAAATCTCATCTCTCTCATTTTATTACTTTCAATTATTACTTTCAATTATGATCTTCAGACTCTTTTACTTGCTTTTCTACTTCACTTTTCTTTGAAATCTCATCTCTCTCATTTTATTACTTTCAATTATGATCTTCAGACTCTTTTACTTGCCTTTTACACTTCACTTTTCTTTGAAATCTCATCTCTCTCATTTTATTACTTTCAATTATTACTTTCAATTATGATCTTCAGACTCTTTTACTTGCTTTTCTACTTCACTTTTCTTTGAAATCTCATCTCTCTCATTTTATTACTTTCAATTATGATCTTCAGACTCTTTTACTTGCTTTTCTACTTCACTTTTCTTTGAAATCTCATCTCTCTCATTTTATTACTTTCAATTATTACTTTCAATTATGATCTTCAGACTCTTTTACTTGCTTTTCTACTTCACTTTTCTTTGAAATCTCATCTCTCTCATTTTATTACTTTCAATTATGATCTTCAGACTCTTTTACTTGCTTTTCTACTTCACTTTTCTTTGAAATCTCATCTCTCTCATTTTATTACTTTCAATTATGATCTTCAGACTCTTTTACTTGCTTTTCTACTTCACTTTTCTTTGAAATCTCATCTCTCTCATTTTATTACTTTCAATTATGATCTTCAGACTCTTTTACTTGCCTTTTACACTTCACTTTTCTTTGAAATCTCATCTCTCTTTCTTATTACTTTCAATTATGATCTTCAGACTCTTTTACTTGCTTTTCTACTTCACTTTTCTTTGAAATCTCATCTCTCTCATTTTATTACTTTCAATTATTACTTTCAATTATGATCTTCAGACTCTTTTACTTGCTTTTCTACTTCACTTTTCTTTGAAATCTCATCTCTCTCATTTTATTACTTTCAATTATGATCTTCAGACTCTTTTACTTGCTTTTCTACTTCACTTTTCTTTGAAATCTCATCTCTCTCATTTTATTACTTTCAATTATCATCTTCAGACTCTTTTACTTGCTTTTCTACTTCACTTTTCTTTGAAATCTCATCTCTCTTTCTTATTTTCTATTATTACTTTCAATTATGATCTTCAGACTCTTTTACTTGCTTTTCTACTTCACTTTTCTTTGAAATCTCATCTCTCTCATTTTATTACTTTCAATTATTACTTTCAATTATGATCTTCAGACTCTTTTACTTGCTTTTCTACTTCACTTTTCTTTGAAATCTCATCTCTCTCATTTTATTACTTTCAATTATGATCTTCAGACTCTCTTACTTGCTTTTCTACTTCACTTTTCTTTGAAATCTCATCTCTCTCATTTTATTACTTTCAATTATGATCTTCAGACTCTTTTACTTGCTTTTCTACTTCACTTTTCTTTGAAATCTCATCTCTCTCATTTTATTACTTTCAATTATGATCTTCAGACTCTTTTACTTGCTTTTCTACTTCACTTTTCTTTGAAATCTCATCTCTCTCATTTTATTACTTTCAATTATCATCTTAAGACTCTTTTACTTGCTTTTCTACTTCACTTTTCTTTGAAATCTCATCTCTCTCATTTTATTACTTTCAATTATTACTTTCAATTATGATCTTCAGACTCTTTTACTTGCTTTTCTACTTCACTTTTCTTTGAAATCTCATCTCTCTCTTTCTTATTACTTTCAATTATGATCTTCAGACTCTCTTACTTGCTTTTCTACTTCACTTTTCTTTGAAATCTCATCTCTCTCATTTTATTACTTTCAATTATTACTTTCAATTATGATCTTCAGACTCTTTTACTTGCTTTTCTACTTCACTTTTCTTTGAAATCTCATCTCTCTCATTTTATTACTTTCAATTATCATCTTCAGACTCTTTTACTTGCTTTTCTACTTCACTTTTCTTTGAAATCTCATCTCTCTCATTTTATTACTTTCAATTATCATCTTCAGACTCTTTTACTTGCTTTTCTACTTCACTTTTCTTTGAAATCTCATCTCTCTCATTTTATTACTTTCAATTATGATCTTCAGACTCTTTTACTTGCTTTTCTACTTCACTTTTCTTTGAAATCTCATCTCTCTCATTTTATTACTTTCAATTATCATCTTCAGACTCTTTTACTTGCTTTTCTACTTCACTTTTCTTTGAAATCTCATCTCTCTCATTTTATTACTTTCAATTATTACTTTCAATTATGATCTTCAGACTCTTTTACTTGCTTTTCTACTTCACTTTTCTTTGAAATCTCATCTCTTTCATTTTATTACTTTCAATTATGATCTTCAGATACTATTACTTGCTTTTCTACTTCACTTTTCTTTGAAATCTCATCTCTCTCATTTTATTACTTTCAATTATCATCTTCAGACTCTCTTACTTGCTTTTCTACTTCACTTTTCTTTGAAATCTCATCTCTCTCATTTTATTACTTTCAATTATCATCTTCAGACTCTTTTACTTGCTTTTCTACTTCACTTTTCTTTGAAATCTCATCTCTCTCATTTTATTACTTTCAATTATGATCTTCAGACTCTTTTACTTGCTTTTCTACTTCACTTTTCTTTGAAATCTCATCTCTCTCATTTTATTACTTTCAATTATGATCTTCAGACTCTTTTACTTGCTTTTCTACTTCACTTTTCTTTGAAATCTCATCTCTCTCATTTTATTACTTTCAATTATGATCTTCAGACTCTTTTACTTGCTTTTCTACTTCACTTTTCTTTGAAATCTCATCTCTCTCATTTTATTACTTTCAATTATGATCTTCAGACTCTCTTACTTGCTTTTCTACTTCACTTTTCTTTGAAATCTCATCTCTCTCATTTTATTACTTTCAATTATGATCTTCAGACTCTTTTACTTGCTTTTCTACTTCACTTTTCTTTGAAATCTCATCTCTCTCATTTTATTACTTTCAATTATGATCTTCAGACTCTCTTACTTGCTTTTCTACTTCACTTTTCTTTGAAATCTCATCTCTCTCATTTTATTACTTTCAATTATGATCTTCAGACTCTTTTACTTGCTTTTCTACTTCACTTTTCTTTGAAATCTCATCTCTCTCATTTTATTACTTTCAATTATTACTTTCAATTATGATCTTCAGACTCTTTTACTTGCTTTTCTACTTCACTTTTCTTTGAAATCTCATCTCTCTCATTTTATTACTTTCAATTATGATCTTCAGACTCTTTTACTTGCTTTTCTACTTCACTTTTCTTTGAAATCTCATCTCTCTCATTTTATTACTTTCAATTATGATCTTCAGACTCTTTTACTTGCTTTTCTACTTCACTTTTCTTTGAAATCTCATCTCTCTCATTTTATTACTTTCAATTATGATCTTCAGTCTCTTTTACTTGCTTTTCTACTTCACTTTTCTTTGAAATCTCATCTCTCTCATTTTATTACTTTCAATTATGATCTTCAGACTCTTTTACTTGCTTTTCTACTTCACTTTTCTTTGAAATCTCATCTCTCTCATTTTATTACTTTCAATTATTACTTTCAATTATGATCTTCAGACTCTTTTACTTGCTTTTCTACTTCACTTTTCTTTGAAATCTCATCTCTTTCATTTTATTACTTTCAATTATGATCTTCAGATACTATTACTTGCTTTTCTACTTCACTTTTCTTTGAAATCTCATCTCTCTCATTTTATTACTTTCAATTATGATCTTCAGACTCTCTTACTTGCTTTTCTACTTCACTTTTCTTTGAAATCTCATCTCTCTCATTTTATTACTTTCAATTATGATCTTCAGACTCTTTTACTTGCTTTTCTACTTCACTTTTCTTTGAAATCTCATCTCTCTTTCTTATTTTCTATTATTACTTTCAATTATGATCTTCAGACTCTTTTACTTGCTTTTCTACTTCACTTTTCTTTGAAATCTCATCTCTCTCATTTTATTACTTTCAATTATGATCTTCAGACTCTTTTACTTGCTTTTCTACTTCACTTTTCTTTGAAATCTCATCTCTCTCATTTTATTACTTTCAATTATGATCTTCAGACTCTTTTACTTGCTTTTCTACTTCACTTTTCTTTGAAATCTCATCTCTCTCATTTTATTACTTTCAATTATGATCTTCAGACTCTTTTACTTGCTTTTCTACTTCACTTTTCTTTGAAATCTCATCTCTCTCATTTTATTACTTTCAATTATCATCTTCAGACTCTTTTACTTGCTTTTCTACTTCACTTTTCTTTGAAATCTCATCTCTCTCATTTTATTACTTTCAATTATTACTTTCAATTATGATCTTCTGATACTTTTACTTGCTTTTCTACTTCACTTTTCTTTGAAATCTCATCTCTCTCATTTTATTACTTTCAATTATGATCTTCAGACTCTTTTACTTGCTTTTCTACTTCACTTTTCTTTGAAATCTCATCTCTCTCATTTTATTACTTTCAATTATGATCTTCAGACTCTTTTACTTGCTTTTCTACTTCACTTTTCTTTGAAATCTCATCTCTCTCATTTTATTACTTTCAATTATGATCTTCAGACTCTTTTACTTGCCTTTTACACTTCACTTTTCTTTGAAATCTCATCTCTCTTTCTTATTTTCTATTATTACTTTCAATTATGATCTTCAGACTCTCTTACTTGCTTTTCTACTTCACTTTTCTTTGAAATCTCATCTCTCTCATTTTATTACTTTCAATTATGATCTTCAGACTCTTTTACTTGCTTTTCTACTTCACTTTTCTTTGAAATCTCATCTCTCTCATTTTATTACTTTCAATTATGATCTTCAGACTCTTTTACTTGCTTTTCTACTTCACTTTTCTTTGAAATCTCATCTCTCTCATTTTATTACTTTCAATTATTACTTTCAATTATGATCTTCAGACTCTTTTACTTGCTTTTCTACTTCACTTTTCTTTGAAATCTCATCTCTCTCATTTTATTACTTTCAATTATGATCTTCAGACTCTTTTACTTGCTTTTCTACTTCACTTTTCTTTGAAATCTCATCTCTCTCATTTTATTACTTTCAATTATTACTTTCAATTATGATCTTCAGACTCTTTTACTTGCTTTTCTACTTCACTTTTCTTTGAAATCTCATCTCTCTCATTTTATTACTTTCAATTATGATCTTCAGACTCTTTTACTTGCCTTTTACACTTCACTTTTCTTTGAAATCTCATCTCTCTTTCTTATTACTTTCAATTATGATCTTCAGACTCTCTTACTTGCTTTTATACTTCACTTTTCTTTGAAATCTCATCTCTCTCATTTTATTACTTTCAATTATTACTTTCAATTATGATCTTCAGACTCTTTTACTTGCTTTTCTACTTCACTTTTCTTTGAAATCTCATCTCTCTCATTTTATTACTTTCAATTATGATCTTCAGACTCTTTTACTTGCTTTTCTACTTCACTTTTCTTTGAAATCTCATCTCTCTCATTTTATTACTTTCAATTATCATCTTCAGACTCTTTTACTTGCTTTTCTACTTCACTTTTCTTTGAAATCTCATCTCTCTCATTTTATTACTTTCAATTATCATCTTCAGACTCTTTTACTTGCTTTTCTACTTCACTTTTCTTTGAAATCTCATCTCTCTCATTTTATTACTTTCAATTATGATCTTCAGACTCTTTTACTTGCTTTTCTACTTCACTTTTCTTTGAAATCTCATCTCTCTCATTTTATTACTTTCAATTATCATCTTCAGACTCTCTTACTTGCTTTTCTACTTCACTTTTCTTTGAAATCTCATCTCTCTCATTTTATTACTTTCAATTATGATCTTCAGACTCTTTTACTTGCTTTTCTACTTCACTTTTCTTTGAAATCTCATCTCTCTCATTTTATTACTTTCAATTATCATCTTCAGACTCTTTTACTTGCTTTTCTACTTCACTTTTCTTTGAAATCTCATCTCTCTCATTTTATTACTTTCAATTATTACTTTCAATTATGATCTTCAGACTCTTTTACTTGCTTTTCTACTTCACTTTTCTTTGAAATCTCATCTCTTTCATTTTATTACTTTCAATTATGATCTTCAGATACTATTACTTGCTTTTCTACTTCACTTTTCTTTGAAATCTCATCTCTCTCATTTTATTACTTTCAATTATGATCTTCAGACTCTCTTACTTGCTTTTCTACTTCACTTTTCTTTGAAATCTCATCTCTCTCATTTTATTACTTTCAATTATGATCTTCAGACTCTTTTACTTGCTTTTCTACTTCACTTTTCTTTGAAATCTCATCTCTCTTTCTTATTTTCTATTATTACTTTCAATTATGATCTTCAGACTCTTTTACTTGCTTTTCTACTTCACTTTTCTTTGAAATCTCATCTCTCTCATTTTATTACTTTCAATTATGATCTTCAGACTCTTTTACTTGCTTTTCTACTTCACTTTTCTTTGAAATCTCATCTCTCTCATTTTATTACTTTCAATTATCATCTTCAGACTCTTTTACTTGCTTTTCTACTTCACTTTTCTTTGAAATCTCATCTCTCTCATTTTATTACTTTCAATTATCATCTTCAGACTCTTTTACTTGCTTTTCTACTTCACTTTTCTTTGAAATCTCATCTCTCTTTCTTATTTTCTATTATTACTTTCAATTATGATCTTCAGACTCTTTTACTTGCTTTTCTACTTCACTTTTCTTTGAAATCTCATCTCTCTCATTTTATTACTTTCAATTATGATCTTCAGACTCTTTTACTTGCTTTTCTACTTCACTTTTCTTTGAAATCTCATCTCTCTCATTTTATTACTTTCAATTATCATCTTCAGACTCTCTTACTTGCTTTTCTACTTCACTTTTCTTTGAAATCTCATCTCTCTCATTTTATTACTTTCAATTATGATCTTCAGACTCTTTTACTTGCTTTTCTACTTCACTTTTCTTTGAAATCTCATCTCTCTCATTTTATTACTTTCAATTATCATCTTCAGACTCTTTTACTTGCTTTTCTACTTCACTTTTCTTTGAAATCTCATCTCTCTCATTTTATTACTTTCAATTATTACTTTCAATTATGATCTTCAGACTCTTTTACTTGCTTTTCTACTTCACTTTTCTTTGAAATCTCATCTCTCTCATTTTATTACTTTCAATTATGATCTTCAGACTCTTTTACTTGCCTTTTACACTTCACTTTTCTTTGAAATCTCATCTCTCTTTCTTATTACTTTCAATTATGATCTTCAGACTCTCTTACTTGCTTTTCTACTTCACTTTTCTTTGAAATCTCATCTCTCTCATTTTATTACTTTCAATTATTACTTTCAATTATGATCTTCAGACTCTTTTACTTGCTTTTCTACTTCACTTTTCTTTGAAATCTCATCTCTCTCATTTTATTACTTTCAATTATCATCTTCAGACTCTTTTACTTGCTTTTCTACTTCACTTTTCTTTGAAATCTCATCTCTCTCATTTTATTACTTTCAATTATCATCTTCAGACTCTTTTACTTGCCTTTTACACTTCACTTTTCTTTGAAATCTCATCTCTCTCATTTTATTACTTTCAATTATTACTTTCAATTATGATCTTCAGACTCTTTTACTTGCTTTTCTACTTCACTTTTCTTTGAAATCTCATCTCTCTCATTTTATTACTTTCAATTATCATCTTCAGACTCTTTTACTTGCTTTTCTACTTCACTTTTCTTTGAAATCTCATCTCTCTCATTTTATTACTTTCAATTATCATCTTCAGACTCTCTTACTTGCTTTTCTACTTCACTTTTCTTTGAAATCTCATCTCTCTCATTTTATTACTTTCAATTATGATCTTCAGACTCTCTTACTTGCTTTTCTACTTCACTTTTCTTTGAAATCTCATCTCTCTCATTTTATTACTTTCAATTATGATCTTCAGACTCTTTTACTTGCT
This sequence comes from Loxodes magnus, assembly GCA_946699065.1. Classification (NCBI taxonomy): domain Eukaryota; phylum Ciliophora; class Karyorelictea; order Loxodida; family Loxodidae; genus Loxodes; species Loxodes magnus. The sequence goes on from CAMPDV010002649.1 coordinate 44,345, forward strand.
TTTCTACTTCACTTTTCTTTGAAATCTCATCTCTCTCATTTTATTACTTTCAATTATTACTTTCAATTATGATCTTCAGACTCTTTTACTTGCTTTTCTACTTCACTTTTCTTTGAAATCTCATCTCTTTCATTTTATTACTTTCAATTATGATCTTCAGATACTATTACTTGCTTTTCTACTTCACTTTTCTTTGAAATCTCATCTCTCTCATTTTATTACTTTCAATTATGATCTTCAGACTCTCTTACTTGCTTTTCTACTTCACTTTTCTTTGAAATCTCATCTCTCTCATTTTATTACTTTCAATTATAATCTTCAGACTCTTTTACTTGCTTTTCTACTTCACTTTTCTTTGAAATCTCATCTCTCTCATTTTATTACTTTCAATTATGATCTTCAGACTCTCTTACTTGCTTTTCTACTTCACTTTTCTTTGAAATCTCATCTCTCTCATTTTATTACTTTCAATTATGATCTTCAGACTCTTTTACTTGCTTTTCTACTTCACTTTTCTTTGAAATCTCATCTCTCTCATTTTATTACTTTCAATTATGATCTTCAGACTCTTTTACTTGCTTTTCTACTTCACTTTTCTTTGAAATCTCATCTCTCTCATTTTATTACTTTCAATTATCATCTTCAGACTCTTTTACTTGCTTTTCTACTTCACTTTTCTTTGAAATCTCATCTCTCTCATTTTATTACTTTCAATTATCATCTTCAGACTCTTTTACTTGCTTTTCTACTTCACTTTTCTTTGAAATCTCATCTCTCTTTCTTATTTTCTATTATTACTTTCAATTATGATCTTCAGACTCTTTTACTTGCTTTTCTACTTCACTTTTCTTTGAAATCTCATCTCTCTCATTTTATTACTTTCAATTATGATCTTCAGACTCTCTTACTTGCTTTTCTACTTCACTTTTCTTTGAAATCTCATCTCTCTCATTTTATTACTTTCAATTATCATCTTCAGACTCTCTTACTTGCTTTTCTACTTCACTTTTCTTTGAAATCTCATCTCTCTCATTTTATTACTTTCAATTATGATCTTCAGACTCTTTTACTTGCTTTTCTACTTCACTTTTCTTTGAAATCTCATCTCTCTCATTTTATTACTTTCAATTATGATCTTCAGACTCTTTTACTTGCTTTTCTACTTCACTTTTCTTTGAAATCTCATCTCTCTCATTTTATTACTTTCAATTATGATCTTCAGACTCTTTTACTTGCTTTTCTACTTCACTTTTCTTTGAAATCTCATCTCTCTCATTTTATTACTTTCAATTATGATCTTCAGACTCTTTTACTTGCCTTTTACACTTCACTTTTCTTTGAAATCTCATCTCTCTTTCTTATTACTTTCAATTATGATCTTCAGACTCTCTTACTTGCTTTTCTACTTCACTTTTCTTTGAAATCTCATCTCTCTCATTTTATTACTTTCAATTATTACTTTCAATTATGATCTTCAGACTCTTTTACTTGCTTTTCTACTTCACTTTTCTTTGAAATCTCATCTCTCTCATTTTATTACTTTCAATTATCATCTTCAGACTCTTTTACTTGCTTTTCTACTTCACTTTTCTTTGAAATCTCATCTCTCTCATTTTATTACTTTCAATTATTACTTTCAATTATGATCTTCAGACTCTTTTACTTGCTTTTCTACTTCACTTTTCTTTGAAATCTCATCTCTTTCATTTTATTACTTTCAATTATGATCTTCAGATACTATTACTTGCTTTTCTACTTCACTTTTCTTTGAAATCTCATCTCTCTCATTTTATTACTTTCAATTATGATCTTCAGATACTATTACTTGCTTTTCTACTTCACTTTTCTTTGAAATCTCATCTCTCTCATTTTATTACTTTCAATTATGATCTTCAGACTCTCTTACTTGCTTTTCTACTTCACTTTTCTTTGAAATCTCATCTCTCTCATTTTATTACTTTCAATTATGATCTTCAGACTCTTTTACTTGCTTTTCTACTTCACTTTTCTTTGAAATCTCATCTCTCTCATTTTATTACTTTCAATTATGATCTTCAGACTCTTTTACTTGCTTTTCTACTTCACTTTTCTTTGAAATCTCATCTCTCTCATTTTATTACTTTCAATTATCATCTTCAGACTCTTTTACTTGCTTTTCTACTTCACTTTTCTTTGAAATCTCATCTCTCTCATTTTATTACTTTCAATTATCATCTTCAGACTCTTTTACTTGCTTTTCTACTTCACTTTTCTTTGAAATCTCATCTCTCTTTCTTATTTTCTATTATTACTTTCAATTATGATCTTCAGACTCTTTTACTTGCTTTTCTACTTCACTTTTCTTTGAAATCTCATCTCTCTCATTTTATTACTTTCAATTATGATCTTCAGACTCTTTTACTTGCTTTTCTACTTCACTTTTCTTTGAAATCTCATCTCTCTCATTTTATTACTTTCAATTATCATCTTCAGACTCTCTTACTTGCTTTTCTACTTCACTTTTCTTTGAAATCTCATCTCTCTCATTTTATTACTTTCAATTATGATCTTCAGACTCTTTTACTTGCTTTTCTACTTCACTTTTCTTTGAAATCTCATCTCTCTCATTTTATTACTTTCAATTATCATCTTCAGACTCTTTTACTTGCTTTTCTACTTCACTTTTCTTTGAAATCTCATCTCTCTCATTTTATTACTTTCAATTATTACTTTCAATTATGATCTTCAGACTCTTTTACTTGCTTTTCTACTTCACTTTTCTTTGAAATCTCATCTCTCTCATTTTATTACTTTCAATTATGATCTTCAGACTCTTTTACTTGCCTTTTATACTTCACTTTTCTTTGAAATCTCATCTCTCTTTCTTATTACTTTCAATTATGATCTTCAGACTCTCTTACTTGCTTTTCTACTTCACTTTTCTTTGAAATCTCATCTCTCTCATTTTATTACTTTCAATTATTACTTTCAATTATGATCTTCAGACTCTTTTACTTGCTTTTCTACTTCACTTTTCTTTGAAATCTCATCTCTCTCATTTTATTACTTTCAATTATCATCTTCAGACTCTTTTACTTGCTTTTCTACTTCACTTTTCTTTGAAATCTCATCTCTCTCATTTTATTACTTTCAATTATCATCTTCAGACTCTTTTACTTGCCTTTTACACTTCACTTTTCTTTGAAATCTCATCTCTCTCATTTTATTACTTTCAATTATTACTTTCAATTATGATCTTCAGACTCTTTTACTTGCTTTTCTACTTCACTTTTCTTTGAAATCTCATCTCTCTCATTTTATTACTTTCAATTATCATCTTCAGACTCTTTTACTTGCTTTTCTACTTCACTTTTCTTTGAAATCTCATCTCTCTCATTTTATTACTTTCAATTATCATCTTCAGACTCTCTTACTTGCTTTTCTACTTCACTTTTCTTTGAAATCTCATCTCTCTCATTTTATTACTTTCAATTATGATCTTCAGACTCTTTTACTTGCTTTTCTACTTCACTTTTCTTTGAAATCTCATCTCTCTCATTTTATTACTTTCAATTATTACTTTCAATTATGATCTTCAGACTCTTTTACTTGCTTTTCTACTTCACTTTTCTTTGAAATCTCATCTCTTTCATTTTATTACTTTCAATTATGATCTTCAGATACTATTACTTGCTTTTCTACTTCACTTTTCTTTGAAATCTCATCTCTCTCATTTTATTACTTTCAATTATGATCTTCAGACTCTCTTACTTGCTTTTCTACTTCACTTTTCTTTGAAATCTCATCTCTCTCATTTTATTACTTTCAATTATAATCTTCAGACTCTTTTACTTGCTTTTCTACTTCACTTTTCTTTGAAATCTCATCTCTCTCATTTTATTACTTTCAATTATGATCTTCAGACTCTCTTACTTGCTTTTCTACTTCACTTTTCTTTGAAATCTCATCTCTCTCATTTTATTACTTTCAATTATGATCTTCAGACTCTTTTACTTGCTTTTCTACTTCACTTTTCTTTGAAATCTCATCTCTCTCATTTTATTACTTTCAATTATGATCTTCAGACTCTTTTACTTGCTTTTCTACTTCACTTTTCTTTGAAATCTCATCTCTCTCATTTTATTACTTTCAATTATCATCTTCAGACTCTTTTACTTGCTTTTCTACTTCACTTTTCTTTGAAATCTCATCTCTCTCATTTTATTACTTTCAATTATGATCTTCAGACTCTTTTACTTGCTTTTCTACTTCACTTTTCTTTGAAATCTCATCTCTCTTTCTTATTTTCTATTATTACTTTCAATTATGATCTTCAGACTCTTTTACTTGCTTTTCTACTTCACTTTTCTTTGAAATCTCATCTCTCTCATTTTATTACTTTCAATTATGATCTTCAGACTCTCTTACTTGCTTTTCTACTTCACTTTTCTTTGAAATCTCATCTCTCTCATTTTATTACTTTCAATTATCATCTTCAGACTCTCTTACTTGCTTTTCTACTTCACTTTTCTTTGAAATCTCATCTCTCTTTCTTATTTTCTATTATTACTTTCAATTATGATCTTCAGACTCTTTTACTTGCTTTTCTACTTCACTTTTCTTTGAAATCTCATCTCTCTCATTTTATTACTTTCAATTATGATCTTCAGACTCTCTTACTTGCTTTTCTACTTCACTTTTCTTTGAAATCTCATCTCTCTCATTTTATTACTTTCAATTATCATCTTCAGACTCTTTTACTTGCTTTTCTACTTCACTTTTCTTTGAAATCTCATCTCTCTTTCTTATTTTCTATTATTACTTTCAATTATGATCTTCAGACTCTTTTACTTGCTTTTCTACTTCACTTTTCTTTGAAATCTCATCTCTCTCATTTTATTACTTTCAATTATGATCTTCAGACTCTCTTACTTGCTTTTCTACTTCACTTTTCTTTGAAATCTCATCTCTCTCATTTTATTACTTTCAATTATCATCTTCAGACTCTTTTACTTGCTTTTCTACTTCACTTTTCTTTGAAATCTCATCTCTCTTTCTTATTTTCTATTATTACTTTCAATTATGATCTTCAGACTCTTTTACTTGCTTTTCTACTTCACTTTTCTTTGAAATCTCATCTCTCTCATTTTATTACTTTCAATTATGATCTTCAGACTCTTTTACTTGCTTTTCTACTTCACTTTTCTTTGAAATCTCATCTCTCTCATTTTATTACTTTCAATTATCATCTTCAGACTCTTTTACTTGCTTTTCTACTTCACTTTTCTTTGAAATCTCATCTCTCTCATTTTATTACTTTCAATTATCATCTTCAGACTCTTTTACTTGCTTTTCTACTTCACTTTTCTTTGAAATCTCATCTCTCTTTCTTATTTTCTATTATTACTTTCAATTATGATCTTCAGACTCTTTTACTTGCTTTTCTACTTCACTTTTCTTTGAAATCTCATCTCTCTCATTTTATTACTTTCAATTATGATCTTCAGACTCTCTTACTTGCTTTTCTACTTCACTTTTCTTTGAAATCTCATCTCTCTCATTTTATTACTTTCAATTATCATCTTCAGACTCTCTTACTTGCTTTTCTACTTCACTTTTCTTTGAAATCTCATCTCTCTCATTTTATTACTTTCAATTATGATCTTCAGACTCTTTTACTTGCTTTTCTACTTCACTTTTCTTTGAAATCTCATCTCTCTCATTTTATTACTTTCAATTATGATCTTCAGACTCTTTTACTTGCTTTTCTACTTCACTTTTCTTTGAAATCTCATCTCTCTCATTTTATTACTTTCAATTATTACTTTCAATTATGATCTTCAGACTCTTTTACTTGCTTTTCTACTTCACTTTTCTTTGAAATCTCATCTCTCTCATTTTATTACTTTCAATTATGATCTTCAGACTCTTTTACTTGCCTTTTACACTTCACTTTTCTTTGAAATCTCATCTCTCTTTCTTATTACTTTCAATTATGATCTTCAGACTCTCTTACTTGCTTTTCTACTTCACTTTTCTTTGAAATCTCATCTCTCTCATTTTATTACTTTCAATTATTACTTTCAATTATGATCTTCAGACTCTTTTACTTGCTTTTCTACTTCACTTTTCTTTGAAATCTCATCTCTCTCATTTTATTACTTTCAATTATCATCTTCAGACTCTTTTACTTGCTTTTCTACTTCACTTTTCTTTGAAATCTCATCTCTCTCATTTTATTACTTTCAATTATCATCTTCAGACTCTTTTACTTGCCTTTTACACTTCACTTTTCTTTGAAATCTCATCTCTCTCATTTTATTACTTTCAATTATTACTTTCAATTATGATCTTCAGACTCTTTTACTTGCTTTTCTACTTCACTTTTCTTTGAAATCTCATCTCTCTCATTTTATTACTTTCAATTATCATCTTCAGACTCTCTTACTTGCTTTTCTACTTCACTTTTCTTTGAAATCTCATCTCTCTCATTTTATTACTTTCAATTATTACTTTCAATTATGATCTTCAGACTCTTTTACTTGCTTTTCTACTTCACTTTTCTTTGAAATCTCATCTCTCTCATTTTATTACTTTCAATTATCATCTTCAGACTCTTTTACTTGCTTTTCTACTTCACTTTTCTTTGAAATCTCATCTCTCTCATTTTATTACTTTCAATTATCATCTTCAGACTCTTTTACTTGCTTTTCTACTTCACTTTTCTTTGAAATCTCATCTCTCTTTCTTATTTTCTATTATTACTTTCAATTATGATCTTCAGACTCTTTTACTTGCTTTTCTACTTCACTTTTCTTTGAAATCTCATCTCTCTCATTTTATTACTTTCAATTATGATCTTCAGACTCTTTTACTTGCTTTTCTACTTCACTTTTCTTTGAAATCTCATCTCTCTCATTTTATTACTTTCAATTATGATCTTCAGACTCTCTTACTTGCTTTTCTACTTCACTTTTCTTTGAAATCTCATCTCTCTCATTTTATTACTTTCAATTATGATCTTCAGACTCTTTTACTTGCTTTTCTACTTCACTTTTCTTTGAAATCTCATCTCTCTCATTTTATTACTTTCAATTATCATCTTCAGACTCTTTTACTTGCTTTTCTACTTCACTTTTCTTTGAAATCTCATCTCTCTCATTTTATTACTTTCAATTATTACTTTCAATTATGATCTTCAGACTCTTTTACTTGCTTTTCTACTTCACTTTTCTTTGAAATCTCATCTCTTTCATTTTATTACTTTCAATTATGATCTTCAGATACTATTACTTGCTTTTCTACTTCACTTTTCTTTGAAATCTCATCTCTCTCATTTTATTACTTTCAATTATGATCTTCAGACTCTCTTACTTGCTTTTCTACTTCACTTTTCTTTGAAATCTCATCTCTCTCATTTTATTACTTTCAATTATGATCTTCAGACTCTTTTACTTGCTTTTCTACTTCACTTTTCTTTGAAATCTCATCTCTCTCATTTTATTACTTTCAATTATGATCTTCAGACTCTTTTACTTGCTTTTCTACTTCACTTTTCTTTGAAATCTCATCTCTCTCATTTTATTACTTTCAATTATCATCTTCAGACTCTTTTACTTGCTTTTCTACTTCACTTTTCTTTGAAATCTCATCTCTCTCATTTTATTACTTTCAATTATTACTTTCAATTATGATCTTCAGACTCTTTTACTTGCTTTTCTACTTCACTTTTCTTTGAAATCTCATCTCTTTCATTTTATTACTTTCAATTATGATCTTCAGATACTATTACTTGCTTTTCTACTTCACTTTTCTTTGAAATCTCATCTCTCTCATTTTATTACTTTCAATTATGATCTTCAGACTCTCTTACTTGCTTTTCTACTTCACTTTTCTTTGAAATCTCATCTCTCTCATTTTATTACTTTCAATTATGATCTTCAGACTCTTTTACTTGCTTTTCTACTTCACTTTTCTTTGAAATCTCATCTCTCTCATTTTATTACTTTCAATTATGATCTTCAGACTCTCTTACTTGCTTTTCTACTTCACTTTTCTTTGAAATCTCATCTCTCTCATTTTATTACTTTCAATTATGATCTTCAGACTCTTTTACTTGCTTTTCTACTTCACTTTTCTTTGAAATCTCATCTCTCTCATTTTATTACTTTCAATTATGATCTTCAGACTCTTTTACTTGCTTTTCTACTTCACTTTTCTTTGAAATCTCATCTCTCTCATTTTATTACTTTCAATTATGATTTTCAGACTCTTTTACTTGCTTTACTACTTCACTTTTCTTTGAAATCTCATCTCTCTCATTTTATTACTTTCAATTATCATCTTCAGACTCTTTTACTTGCTTTTCTACTTCACTTTTCTTTGAAATCTCATCTCTCTTTCTTATTTTCTATTATTACTTTCAATTATGATCTTCAGACTCTTTTACTTGCTTTTCTACTTCACTTTTCTTTGAAATCTCATCTCTCTCATTTTATTACTTTCAATTATGATCTTCAGACTCTTTTACTTGCTTTTCTACTTCACTTTTCTTTGAAATCTCATCTCTCTCATTTTATTACTTTCAATTATCATCTTCAGACTCTCTTACTTGCTTTTCTACTTCACTTTTCTTTGAAATCTCATCTCTCTCATTTTATTACTTTCAATTATGATCTTCAGACTCTTTTACTTGCTTTTCTACTTCACTTTTCTTTGAAATCTCATCTCTCTCATTTTATTACTTTCAATTATCATCTTCAGACTCTTTTACTTGCTTTTCTACTTCACTTTTCTTTGAAATCTCATCTCTCTCATTTTATTACTTTCAATTATTACTTTCAATTATGATCTTCAGACTCTTTTACTTGCTTTTCTACTTCACTTTTCTTTGAAATCTCATCTCTCTCATTTTATTACTTTCAATTATGATCTTCAGACTCTTTTACTTGCCTTTTACACTTCACTTTTCTTTGAAATCTCATCTCTCTTTCTTATTACTTTCAATTATCATCTTCAGACTCTTTTACTTGCTTTTCTACTTCACTTTTCTTTGAAATCTCATCTCTCTCATTTTATTACTTTCAATTATTACTTTCAATTATGATCTTCAGACTCTTTTACTTGCTTTTCTACTTCACTTTTCTTTGAAATCTCATCTCTCTCATTTTATTACTTTCAATTATCATCTTCAGACTCTTTTACTTGCTTTTCTACTTCACTTTTCTTTGAAATCTCATCTCTCTCATTTTATTACTTTCAATTATCATCTTCAGACTCTTTTACTTGCTTTTACACTTCACTTTTCTTTGAAATCTCATCTCTCTCATTTTATTACTTTCAATTATGATCTTCAGACTCTTTTACTTGCTTTTCTACTTCACTTTTCTTTGAAATCTCATCTCTCTCATTTTATTACTTTCAATTATGATCTTCAGACTCTTTTACTTGCTTTTCTACTTCACTTTTCTTTGAAATCTCATCTCTCTCATTTTATTACTTTCAATTATGATCTTCAGACTCTTTTACTTGCTTTTCTACTTCACTTTTCTTTGAAATCTCATCTCTCTCATTTTATTACTTTCAATTATGATCTTCAGACTCTTTTACTTGCTTTTCTACTTCACTTTTCTTTGAAATCTCATCTCTCTCATTTTATTACTTTCAATTATCATCTTCAGACTCTTTTACTTGCTTTTCTACTTCACTTTTCTTTGAAATCTCATCTCTCTCATTTTATTACTTTCAATTATCATCTTCAGACTCTTTTACTTGCTTTTCTACTTCACTTTTCTTTGAAATCTCATCTCTCTCATTTTATTACTTTCAATTATCATCTTCAGACTCTTTTACTTGCTTTTACACTTCACTTTTCTTTGAAATCTCATCTCTCTCATTTTATTACTTTCAATTATGATCTTCAGACTCTTTTACTTGCTTTTCTACTTCACTTTTCTTTGAAATCTCATCTCTCTCATTTTATTACTTTCAATTATGATCTTCAGACTCTTTTACTTGCTTTTCTACTTCACTTTTCTTTGAAATCTCATCTCTCTCATTTTATTACTTTCAATTATGATCTTCAGACTCTTTTACTTGCTTTTCTACTTCACTTTTCTTTGAAATCTCATCTCTCTCATTTTATTACTTTCAATTATGATCTTCAGACTCTTTTACTTGCTTTTCTACTTCACTTTTCTTTGAAATCTCATCTCTCTCATTTTATTACTTTCAATTATGATCTTCAGACTCTTTTACTTGCTTTTCTACTTCACTTTTCTTTGAAATCTCATCTCTTTCATTTTATTACTTTCAATTATGATCTTCAGATACTATTACTTGCTTTTCTACTTCACTTTTCTTTGAAATCTCATCTCTCTCATTTTATTACTTTCAATTATGATCTTCAGACTCTCTTACTTGCTTTTCTACTTCACTTTTCTTTGAAATCTCATCTCTCTCATTTTATTACTTTCAATTATGATCTTCAGACTCTTTTACTTGCTTTTCTACTTCACTTTTCTTTGAAATCTCATCTCTCTCATTTTATTACTTTCAATTATGATCTTCAGACTCTCTTACTTGCTTTTCTACTTCACTTTTCTTTGAAATCTCATCTCTCTCATTTTATTACTTTCAATTATCATCTTCAGACTCTCTTACTTGCTTTTCTACTTCACTTTTCTTTGAAATCTCATCTCTCTCATTTTATTACTTTCAATTATGATCTTCAGACTCTTTTACTTGCTTTTCTACTTCACTTTTCTTTGAAATCTCATCTCTCTCATTTTATTACTTTCAATTATGATCTTCTGATACTTTTACTTGCTTTTCTACTTCACTTTTCTTTGAAATCTCATCTCTCTCATTTTATTACTTTCAATTATGATCTTCAGACTCTTTTACTTGCTTTTCTACTTCACTTTTCTTTGAAATCTCATCTCTCTCATTTTATTACTTTCAATTATGATCTTCAGACTCTTTTACTTGCCTTTTACACTTCACTTTTCTTTGAAATCTCATCTCTCTTTCTTATTTTCTATTATTACTTTCAATTATGATCTTCAGACTCTCTTACTTGCTTTTCTACTTCACTTTTCTTTGAAATCTCATCTCTCTCATTTTATTACTTTCAATTATGATCTTCAGACTCTTTTACTTGCTTTTCTACTTCACTTTTCTTTGAAATCTCATCTCTCTTTCTTATTTTCTATTATTACTTTCAATTATGATCTTCAGACTCTTTTACTTGCTTTTCTACTTCACTTTTCTTTGAAATCTCATCTCTCTCATTTTATTACTTTCAATTATGATCTTCAGACTCTTTTACTTGCCTTTTACACTTCACTTTTCTTTGAAATCTCATCTCTCTTTCTTATTTTCTATTATTACTTTCAATTATGATCTTCAGACTCTCTTACTTGCTTTTCTACTTCACTTTTCTTTGAAATCTCATCTCTCTCATTTTATTACTTTCAATTATGATCTTCAGACTCTTTTACTTGCTTTTCTACTTCACTTTTCTTTGAAATCTCATCTCTCTCATTTTATTACTTTCAATTATTACTTTCAATTATGATCTTCAGACTCTTTTACTTGCTTTTCTACTTCACTTTTCTTTGAAATCTCATCTCTCTCATTTTATTACTTTCAATTATGATCTTCAGACTCTTTTACTTGCTTTTCTACTTCACTTTTCTTTGAAATCTCATCTCTCTCATTTTATTACTTTCAATTATGATCTTCAGACTCTTTTACTTGCTTTTCTACTTCACTTTTCTTTGAAATCTCATCTCTCTCATTTTATTACTTTCAATTATGATCTTCAGTCTCTTTTACTTGCTTTTCTACTTCACTTTTCTTTGAAATCTCATCTCTCTCATTTTATTACTTTCAATTATGATCTTCAGACTCTTTTACTTGCTTTTCTACTTCACTTTTCTTTGAAATCTCATCTCTCTCATTTTATTACTTTCAATTATTACTTTCAATTATGATCTTCAGACTCTTTTACTTGCTTTTCTACTTCACTTTTCTTTGAAATCTCATCTCTTTCATTTTATTACTTTCAATTATGATCTTCAGATACTATTACTTGCTTTTCTACTTCACTTTTCTTTGAAATCTCATCTCTCTCATTTTATTACTTTCAATTATGATCTTCAGACTCTCTTACTTGCTTTTCTACTTCACTTTTCTTTGAAATCTCATCTCTCTCATTTTATTACTTTCAATTATGATCTTCAGACTCTTTTACTTGCTTTTCTACTTCACTTTTCTTTGAAATCTCATCTCTCTTTCTTATTTTCTATTATTACTTTCAATTATGATCTTCAGACTCTTTTACTTGCTTTTCTACTTCACTTTTCTTTGAAATCTCATCTCTCTCATTTTATTACTTTCAATTATGATCTTCAGACTCTTTTACTTGCTTTTCTACTTCACTTTTCTTTGAAATCTCATCTCTCTCATTTTATTACTTTCAATTATCATCTTCAGACTCTTTTACTTGCTTTTCTACTTCACTTTTCTTTGAAATCTCATCTCTCTCATTTTATTACTTTCAATTATGATCTTCAGACTCTTTTACTTGCTTTTCTACTTCACTTTTCTTTGAAATCTCATCTCTCTCATTTTATTACTTTCAATTATGATCTTCAGACTCTTTTACTTGCTTTTCTACTTCACTTTTCTTTGAAATCTCATCTCTCTCATTTTATTACTTTCAATTATCATCTTCAGACTCTTTTACTTGCTTTTCTACTTCACTTTTCTTTGAAATCTCATCTCTCTCATTTTATTACTTTCAATTATTACTTTCAATTATGATCTTCAGACTCTTTTACTTGCTTTTCTACTTCACTTTTCTTTGAAATCTCATCTCTCTCATTTTATTACTTTCAATTATGATCTTCAGTCTCTTTTACTTGCTTTTCTACTTCACTTTTCTTTGAAATCTCATCTCTCTCATTTTATTACTTTCAATTATGATCTTCAGACTCTTTTACTTGCTTTTCTACTTCACTTTTCTTTGAAATCTCATCTCTCTCATTTTATTACTTTCAATTATTACTTTCAATTATGATCTTCAGACTCTTTTACTTGCTTTTCTACTTCACTTTTCTTTGAAATCTCATCTCTCTCATTTTATTACTTTCAATTATGATCTTCTGATACTTTTACTTGCTTTTCTACTTCACTTTTCTTTGAAATCTCATCTCTCTCATTTTATTACTTTCAATTATGATCTTCAGACTCTTTTACTTGCTTTTCTACTTCACTTTTCTTTGAAATCTCATCTCTCTCATTTTATTACTTTCAATTATGATCTTCAGACTCTTTTACTTGCTTTTCTACTTCACTTTTCTTTGAAATCTCATCTCTCTCATTTTATTACTTTCAATTATGATCTTCAGACTCTTTTACTTGCTTTTCTACTTCACTTTTCTTTGAAATCTCATCTCTCTCATTTTATTACTTTCAATTATTACTTTCAATTATGATCTTCAGACTCTTTTACTTGCTTTTCTACTTCACTTTTCTTTGAAATCTCATCTCTCTCATTTTATTACTTTCAATTATGATCTTCAGACTCTTTTACTTGCTTTTCTACTTCACTTTTCTTTGAAATCTCATCTCTCTCATTTTATTACTTTCAATTATGATCTTCAGACTCTTTTACTTGCTTTTCTACTTCACTTTTCTTTGAAATCTCATCTCTCTCATTTTATTACTTTCAATTATGATCTTCAGTCTCTTTTACTTGCTTTTCTACTTCACTTTTCTTTGAAATCTCATCTCTCTCATTTTATTACTTTCAATTATGATCTTCAGACTCTTTTACTTGCTTTTCTACTTCACTTTTCTTTGAAATCTCATCTCTCTCATTTTATTACTTTCAATTATTACTTTCAATTATGATCTTCAGACTCTTTTACTTGCTTTTCTACTTCACTTTTCTTTGAAATCTCATCTCTTTCATTTTATTACTTTCAATTATGATCTTCAGATACTATTACTTGCTTTTCTACTTCACTTTTCTTTGAAATCTCATCTCTCTCATTTTATTACTTTCAATTATGATCTTCAGACTCTCTTACTTGCTTTTCTACTTCACTTTTCTTTGAAATCTCATCTCTCTCATTTTATTACTTTCAATTATGATCTTCAGACTCTTTTACTTGCTTTTCTACTTCACTTTTCTTTGAAATCTCATCTCTCTTTCTTATTTTCTATTATTACTTTCAATTATGATCTTCAGACTCTTTTACTTGCTTTTCTACTTCACTTTTCTTTGAAATCTCATCTCTCTCATTTTATTACTTTCAATTATGATCTTCAGACTCTTTTACTTGCTTTTCTACTTCACTTTTCTTTGAAATCTCATCTCTCTCATTTTATTACTTTCAATTATGATCTTCAGACTCTTTTACTTGCTTTTCTACTTCACTTTTCTTTGAAATCTCATCTCTCTCATTTTATTACTTTCAATTATCATCTTCAGACTCTTTTACTTGCTTTTCTACTTCACTTTTCTTTGAAATCTCATCTCTCTCATTTTATTACTTTCAATTATCATCTTCAGACTCTTTTACTTGCTTTTCTACTTCACTTTTCTTTGAAATCTCATCTCTCTCATTTTATTACTTTCAATTATGATCTTCAGACTCTTTTACTTGCTTTTCTACTTCACTTTTCTTTGTAATCTCATCTCTCTCATTTTATTACTTTCAATTATTACTTTCAATTATGATCTTCAGACTCTCTTACTTGCTTTTCTACTTCACTTTTCTTTGAAATCTCATCTCTCTCATTTTATTACTTTCAATTATGATCTTCAGACTCTTTTACTTGCCTTTTACACTTCACTTTTCTTTGAAATCTCATCTCTCTCATTTTATTACTTTCAATTATGATCTTCAGACTCTTTTACTTGCTTTTCTACTTCACTTTTCTTTGAAATCTCATCTCTCTCATTTTATTACTTTCAATTATGATCTTCAGACTCTTTTACTTGCTTTTCTACTTCACTTTTCTTTGAAATCTCATCTCTCTCATTTTATTACTTTCAATTATGATTTTCAGACTCTTTTACTTGCTTTTCTACTTCACTTTTCTTTGAAATCTCATCTCTCTCATTTTATTACTTTCAATTATTACTTTCAATTATGATCTTCAGACTCTTTTACTTGCTTTTCTACTTCACTTTTCTTTGAAATCTCATCTCTCTCATTTTATTACTTTCAATTATCATCTTCAGACTCTTTTACTTGCTTTTCTACTTCACTTTTCTTTGAAATCTCATCTCTCTCATTTTATTACTTTCAATTATGATCTTCAGACTCTCTTACTTGCTTTTCTACTTCACTTTTCTTTGAAATCTCATCTCTCTCATTTTATTACTTTCAATTATCATCTTCAGACTCTTTTACTTGCTTTTCTACTTCACTTTTCTTTGAAATCTCATCTCTCTCATTTTATTACTTTCAATTATGATCTTCAGACTCTTTTACTTGCTTTTCTACTTCACTTTTCTTTGAAATCTCATCTCTCTCATTTTATTACTTTCAATTATGATCTTCAGACTCTCTTACTTGCTTTTCTACTTCACTTTTCTTTGAAATCTCATCTCTCTCATTTTATTACTTTCAATTATGATCTTCAGACTCTTTTACTTGCTTTTCTACTTCACTTTTCTTTGAAATCTCATCTCTCTCATTTTATTACTTTCAATTATCATCTTCAGACTCTCTTACTTGCTTTTCTACTTCACTTTTCTTTGAAATCTCATCTCTCTCATTTTATTACTTTCAATTATGATCTTCAGACTCTTTTACTTGCTTTTCTACTTCACTTTTCTTTGAAATCTCATCTCTCTCATTTTATTACTTTCAATTATGATCTTCAGACTCTTTTACTTGCTTTTCTACTTCACTTTTCTTTGAAATCTCATCTCTCTCATTTTATTACTTTCAATTATGATCTTCAGACTCTTTTACTTGCTTTTCTACTTCACTTTTCTTTGAAATCTCATCTCTCTCATTTTATTACTTTCAATTATCATCTTCAGACTCTTTTACTTGCTTTTCTACTTCACTTTTCTTTGAAATCTCATCTCTCTCATTTTATTACTTTCAATTATGATCTTCAGACTCCTTTACTTGCTTTTCTACTTCACTTTTCTTTGAAATCTCATCTCTCTCATTTTATTACTTTCAATTATCATCTTCAGACTCTTTTACTTGCTTTTCTACTTCACTTTTCTTTGAAATCTCATCTCTCTCATTTTATTACTTTCAATTATGATCTTCAGACTCTTTTACTTGCTTTTCTACTTCACTTTTCTTTGTAATCTCATCTCTCTCATTTTATTACTTTCAATTATCATCTTCAGACTCTTTTACTTGCTTTTCTACTTCACTTTTCTTTGAAATCTCATCTCTCTCATTTTATTACTTTCAATTATGATCTTCAGACTCTTTTACTTGCTTTTCTACTTCACTTTTCTTTGAAATCTCATCTCTCTCATTTTATTACTTTCAATTATTACTTTCAATTATGATCTTCAGACTCTCTTACTTGCTTTTCTACTTCACTTTTCTTTGAAATCTCATCTCTCTCATTTTATTACTTTCAATTATGATCTTCAGACTCTTTTACTTGCTTTTACACTTCACTTTTCTTTGAAATCTCATCTCTCTCATTTTATTACTTTCAATTATCATCTTCAGACTCTTTTACTTGCTTTTCTACTTCACTTTTCTTTGAAATCTCATCTCTCTCATTTTATTACTTTCAATTATGATCTTCAGACTCTCTTACTTGCTTTTCTACTTCACTTTTCTTTGAAATCTCATCTCTCTCATTTTATTACTTTCAATTATGATCTTCAGACTCTTTTACTTGCTTTTCTACTTCACTTTTCTTTGAAATCTCATCTCTCTCATTTTATTACTTTCAATTATCATCTTCAGACTCTTTTACTTGCTTTTCTACTTCACTTTTCTTTGAAATCTCATCTCTCTCATTTTATTACTTTCAATTATGATCTTCAGACTCTTTTACTTGCTTTTCTACTTCACTTTTCTTTGAAATCTCATCTCTCTCATTTTATTACTTTCAATTATTACTTTCAATTATGATCTTCAGACTCTCTTACTTGCTTTTCTACTTCACTTTTCTTTGAAATCTCATCTCTCTCATTTTATTACTTTCAATTATGATCTTCAGACTCTTTTACTTGCTTTTCTACTTCACTTTTCTTTGAAATCTCATCTCTCTCATTTTATTACTTTCAATTAGTATCTTCAGACTCTCTTACTTGCTTTTCTACTTCACTTTTCTTTGAAATCTCATCTCTCTCATTTTATTACTTTCAATTATGATCTTCAGACTCTTTTACTTGCTTTTCTACTTCACTTTTCTTTGTAATCTCATCTCTCTTATTTTATTACTTTCAATTATGATCTTCAGACTCTTTTACTTGCTTTTCTACTTCACTTTTCTTTGAAATCTCATCTCTCTCATTTTATTACTTTCAATTATGATCTTCAGACTCTTTTACTTGCCTTTTACACTTCACTTTTCTTTGAAATCTCATCTCTCTCATTTTATTACTTTCAATTATGATCTTCAGACTCCTTTACTTGCTTTTCTACTTCACTTTTCTTTGAAATCTCATCTCTCTCATTTTATTACTTTCAATTATGATCTTCAGACTCTCTTACTTGCTTTTCTACTTCACTTTTCTTTGAAATCTCATCTCTCTCATTTTATTACTTTCAATTATGATCTTCAGACTCTTTTACTTGCTTTTCTACTTCACTTTTCTTTGAAATCTCATCTCTCTCATTTTATTACTTTCAATTATCATCTTCAGACTCTTTTACTTGCTTTTCTACTTCACTTTTCTTTGAAATCTCATCTCTCTCATTCTATTACTTTCAATTATGATCTTCAGACTCTTTTACTTGCTTTTCTACTTCACTTTTCTTTGAAATCTCATCTCTCTCATTTTATTACTTTCAATTATTACTTTCAATTATGATCTTCAGACTCTCTTACTTGCTTTTCTACTTCACTTTTCTTTGAAATCTCATCTCTCTCATTTTATTACTTTCAATTATGATCTTCAGACTCTTTTACTTGCTTTTACACTTCACTTTTCTTTGAAATCTCATCTCTCTCATTTTATTACTTTCAATTATCATCTTCAGACTCTTTTACTTGCTTTTCTACTTCACTTTTCTTTGAAATCTCATCTCTCTCATTTTATTACTTTCAATTATGATCTTCAGACTCTCTTACTTGCTTTTCTACTTCACTTTTCTTTGAAATCTCATCTCTCTCATTTTATTACTTTCAATTATGATCTTCAGACTCTTTTACTTGCTTTTCTACTTCACTTTTCTTTGAAATCTCATCTCTCTCATTTTATTACTTTCAATTATGATCTTCAGACTCTTTTACTTGCTTTTCTACTTCACTTTTCTTTGAAATCTCATCTCTCTCATTTTATTACTTTCAATTATGATCTTCAGACTCTTTTACTTGCTTTTCTACTTCACTTTTCTTTGAAATCTCATCTCTCTCATTTTATTACTTTCAATTATGATCTTCAGACTCTTTTACTTGCTTTTCTACTTCACTTTTCTTTGAAATCTCATCTCTCTCATTTTATTACTTTCAATTATGATCTTCAGACTCTTTTACTTGCTTTTCTACTTCACTTTTCTTTGAAATCTCATCTCTTTCATTTTATTACTTTCAATTATGATCTTCAGATACTATTACTTGCTTTTCTACTTCACTTTTCTTTTAAATCTCATCTCTCTCATTTTATTACTTTCAATTATGATCTTCAGACTCTCTTACTTGCTTTTCTACTTCACTTTTCTTTGAAATCTCATCTCTCTCATTTTATTACTTTCAATTATGATCTTCAGACTCTTTTACTTGCTTTTCTACTTCACTTTTCTTTGTAATCTCATCTCTCTTATTTTATTACTTTCAATTATGATCTTCAGACTCTTTTACTTGCTTTTCTACTTCACTTTTCTTTGAAATCTCATCTCTCTCATTTTATTACTTTCAATTAGTATCTTCAGACTCTCTTACTTGCTTTTCTACTTCACTTTTCTTTGAAATCTCATCTCTCTCATTTTATTACTTTCAATTATGATCTTCAGACTCTTTTACTTGCTTTTCTACTTCACTTTTCTTTGAAATCTCATCTCTCTCATTTTATTACTTTCAATTATGATCTTCAGACTCTTTTACTTGCTTTTCTACTTCACTTTTCTTTGAAATCTCATCTCTTTCATTTTATTACTTTCAATTATGATCTTCAGATACTATTACTTGCTTTTCTACTTCACTTTTCTTTTAAATCTCATCTCTCTCATTTTATTACTTTCAATTATGATCTTCAGACTCTCTTACTTGCTTTTCTACTTCACTTTTCTTTGAAATCTCATCTCTCTCATTTTATTACTTTCAATTATGATCTTCAGACTCTTTTACTTGCTTTTCTACTTCACTTTTCTTTGTAATCTCATCTCTCTTATTTTATTACTTTCAATTATGATCTTCAGACTCTTTTACTTGCTTTTCTACTTCACTTTTCTTTGAAATCTCATCTCTCTCATTTTATTACTTTCAATTAGTATCTTCAGACTCTCTTACTTGCTTTTCTACTTCACTTTTCTTTGAAATCTCATCTCTCTCATTTTATTACTTTCAATTATGATCTTCAGACTCTTTTACTTGCTTTTCTACTTCACTTTTCTTTGAAATCTCATCTCTCTCATTTTATTACTTTCAATTATGATCTTCAGACTCTTTTACTTGCTTTTCTA
>CAMPDV010002650.1:0-63620 GCA_946699065.1 Loxodes magnus
GAAAAGAAGATAGAATTTCAGTTTTTAGGAGTATGCTTTGAGAAGTAATAAGTATTTAGAAAAGTGAAGAAGTAAAGTAAGAAAAGAAGATAGAATTTCAGTTTTTAGGAGTATGCTTTGAGAAGTAATAAGTATTCTGAAAAGTGAATAAGTAAAGTAAGAAGAGAAGATAAAATTTCGTTTTTAGGAGTATGCTTTGAGAAGTATTACGTATTTAGAAAAGTGAAGAAGTTAAGTAAGAATAGAAGATAGAATTTCAGTTTTAAGGAGTATGCTTTGAGAATTATTAAGTATTTAGAAAAGTGAAGAAGTAAAGTAAGAATAGAAGATAGAATTTAAGTTTTCAGGAGTATGCTTTGAGAAGTAATAAGTATTCTGAAAAGTGAAGAAGTAAAGTAAGAAGAGAAGATAGAATTTAAGTCTTTAGGAGTATGCTTTGAGAAGTAATAAGTATTTAGAAAAGTGAAGAAGTAAAGTAAGAAAAGAAGATAGAATTTCAGTTTTAAAGAGTATGATTTGAGAAGTAATTAGTATTTAGAAAAGTGAAGAAGTAAAGTAAGAAAAGAAGATAGAATTTCAGTTTTTAGGAGTATGCTTTGATAAATAATAAGTATTTTGAAAAATGAAGAAGTAAAGTAAGAAGAGAAGATAGAATTTCGTTTTAAAGAGTATGCTTTGATAAGTAATAAGTATTTAGAAAAGTGAAGAAGTAAAGTAAGAAAAGAAGATAGAATTTCAGTTTTAAGGAGTATGCTTTGAGAAGTAATAAGTATTTAGAAAAGTGAAGAAGTAAAGTAAGAAGAGAAGATAGAATTTCAGTTTTAAGGAGTATGCTTTGAGAAGTAATAAGTATTTATAAAAGTGAAGAAGTAAAGTAAGAAGAGAAGATAGAATTTCAGTTTTTAGGAGTATGCTTTGAGAAGTAATAAGTATTTAGAAAAGTGAAGAAGTAAAGTAAGAAGAGAAGATAGAATTTCAGTTTTAAGGAGTATGCTTTGAGAAGTAATAAGTATTTAGAAAAGTGAAGAAGTAAAGTAAGAAGAGAAGATAGAATTTCAGTTTTTAGGAGTATGCTTTGAGAAGTAATAAGTATTTAGAAAAGTGAAGAAGTAAAGTAAGAAGAGAAGATAGAATTTCAGTTTTAAGGAGTATGCTTTGAGAAGTAATAAGTATTTAGAAAAGTGAAGAAGTAAAGTAAGAAAAGAAGATAGAATTTCAATTTTAAGGAGTAATCTTTGAGAAGTAATAAGTATTCTGAAAAGTGAAGAAGTAAAGTAAGAAAAGAAGATAGAATTTCGTTTTAAAGAGTATGCTTTGAGAAGTAATAAGTATTTTGAAAAGTGAAGAAGTAAAGTAAGAAAAGAATATAGAATTTAAGTTTTAAAGAGTATGCTTTGAGAAGTAATAAGTATTTAGAAAAGTGAAGAAGTAAAGTAAGAATAGAAGATAGAATTTTAGTTTTAAGGAGTATGCTTTGAGAAGTAAAAAGTATTCAAAAAAGTGAAGAAATAAAGTAAGAAAAGAATATAGAATTTCAATATTAAGGAGTATGCTTTGAGAAGTAATTAGTATTTAGAAAAGTGAAGAAGTAAGGTAAGAAAAGAATATTGAGATTAAGTTTTAAAGAGTATGCTTTGAGAAGTAATAAGTATTTAGAAAAGTGAAGAAGTAAAGTAAGAATAGAAGATAGAATTTCGTTTTAAAGAGTATGCTTTGAGAAGTAATAAGTATTTTGAAAAGTGAAGAAGTAAAGTAAGAAAAGAATATAGAATTTAAGTTTTAAAGAGTAATCTTTGAGAAGTAATAAGTATTTAGAAAAGTGAAGAAGTAAAGTAAGAATAGAAGATAGAATTTCAGTTTTAAAGAGTATGCTTTGAGAAGTAATAAGTATTTAGAAAAGTGAAGAAGTAAAGTAAGAAGAGAAGATAGAATTTCAGTTTTTAGGAGTATGCTTTGAGAAGTAATAAGTATTTAGAAAAGTGAAGAAGTAAAGTAAGAATAGAAGATAGAATTTTAGTTTTAAGGAGTATGCTTTGAGAAGTAATAAGTATTTAGAAAAGTGAAGAAGTAAAGTAAGAAAAGAAGATAGAATTTCAATATTAAGGAGTATGCTTTGAGAAGTAATTAGTATTTAGAAAAGTGAAGAAGTAAGGTAAGAAAAGAATATTGAGATTAAGTTTTAAAGAGTATGCTTTGAGAAGTAATAAGTATTTAGAAAAGTGAAGAAGTAAAGTAAGAATAGAAGATAGAATTTCGTTTTAAAGAGTATGCTTTGAGAAGTAATAAGTATTTTGAAAAGTGAAGAAGTAAAGTAAGAAAAGAATATAGAATTTAAGTTTTAAAGAGTAATCTTTGAGAAGTAATAAGTATTTAGAAAAGTGAAGAAGTAAAGTAAGAATAGAAGATAGAATTTCAGTTTTAAAGAGTATGCTTTGAGAAGTAATAAGTATTTAGAAAAGTGAAGAAGTAAAGTAAGAAGAGAAGATAGAATTTCAGTTTTTAGGAGTATGCTTTGAGAAGTAATAAGTATTTAGAAAAGTGAAGAAGTAAAGTAAGAAGAGAAGATAGAATTTCAGTTTTTAGGAGTATGCTTTGAGAAGTAATAAGTATTTAGAAAAGTGAAGAAGTAAAGTAAGAAGAGAAGATAGAATTTCAGTTTTAAGGAGTATGCTTTGAGAAGTAATAAGTATTTAGAAAAGTGAAGAAGTAAAGTAAGAAAAGAAGATAGAATTTCAATTTTAAGGAGTAATCTTTGAGAAGTAATAAGTATTCTGAAAAGTGAAGAAGTAAAGTAAGAAAAGAAGATAGAATTTCGTTTTAAAGAGTATGCTTTGAGAAGTAATAAGTATTTTGAAAAGTGAAGAAGTAAAGTAAGAAAAGAATATAGAATTTAAGTTTTAAAGAGTATGCTTTGAGAAGTAATAAGTATTTAGAAAAGTGAAGAAGTAAAGTAAGAATAGAAGATAGAATTTTAGTTTTAAGGAGTATGCTTTGAGAAGTAAAAAGTATTCAAAAAAGTGAAGAAATAAAGTAAGAAAAGAATATAGAATTTCAGTTTTAAGGAGTATGCTTTGAGAAGTAATTAGTATTTATAAAAGTGAAGAAGTAAAGTAAGAAGAGAAGATAGAATTTCAGTTTTTAGGAGTATGCTTTGAGAAGTAATAAGTATTTAGAAAAGTGAAGAAGTAAAGTAAGAAAAGAAGATAGAATTTCAGTTTTAAAGAGTATGCTTTGAGAAGTAATAAGTATTTAGAAAAGTGAAGAAGTAAAGTAAGAATAGAAGATAGAATTTCGGTTTTATTAAGTATGTTTTGATAAATAATAAGTATTTTGAAAAGTGAAGAAGTAAAGTAAGAAGAGAAGATAGAATTTCGTTTTAAAGAGTATGCTTTGAGAAGTAATAAGTATTTAGAAAAGTGAAGAAGTAAAGTAAGAAAAGAAGATAGAATTTCAGTTTTAAGGAGTATGCTTTGAGAAGTAATAAGTATTTAGAAAAGTGAAGAAGTAAAGTAAGAAGAGAAGATAGAATTTCAGTTTTTAGGAGTATGCTTTGAGAAGTAATAAGTATTTAGAAAAGTGAAGAAGTAAAGTAAGAAGAGAAGATAGAATTTCAGTTTTAAGGAGTATGCTTTGAGAAGTAATAAGTATTTAGAAAAGTGAAGAAGTAAAGTAAGAAAAGAAGATAGAATTTCAATTTTAAGGAGTAATCTTTGAGAAGTAATAAGTATTCTGAAAAGTGAAAAAGTAAAGTAAGAGAAGAAGATAGAATTTCAGTTTTAAGGAGTATGCTTTGAGAAGTATTACGTATTTAGAAAAGTGAAGAAGTAAGGTAAGAAAAGAATATTGAGATTAAGTTTTAAAGAGTATGCTTTGAGAAGTAATAAGTATTTAGAAAAGTGAAGAAGTAAAGTAAGAATAGAAGATAGAATTTCGTTTTAAAGAGTATGCTTTGAGAAGTAATTAGTATTTATAAAAGTGAAGAAGTAAAGTAAGAAAAGAATATAGAATTTAAGTTTTAAAGAGTATGCTTTGAGAAGTAATAAGTATTTAGAAAAGTGAAGAAGTAAAGTAAGAAAAGAATATAGAATTTAAGTTTTAAAGAGTAATCTTTGAGAAGTAATAAGTATTTAGAAAAGTGAAGAAGTAAAGTAAGAATAGAAGATAGAATTTCAGTTTTAAAGAGTAATCTTTGAGAAGTAATAAGTATTTAGAAAAGTGAAGAAGTAAAGTAAGAATAGAAGATAGAATTTCGTTTTAAAGAGTATGCTTTGAGAAGTAATTAGTATTTAGAAAAGTGAAGAAGTAAAGTAAGAAGAGAAGATAGAATTTCAGTTTTTAGGAGTATGCTTTGAGAAGTAATAAGTATTTAGAAAAGTGAAGAAGTAAAGTAAGAAGAGAAGATAGAATTTCAGTTTTAAGGAGTATGCTTTGAGAAGTAATAAGTATTTAGAAAAGTGAAGAAGTAAAGTAAGAAAAGAAGATAGAATTTCAGTTTTTAGGAGTATGCTTTGAGAAGTAATAAGTATTTAGAAAAGTGAAGAAGTAAAGTAAGAAGAGAAGATAGAATTTCAGTTTTAAGGAGTATGCTTTGAGAAGTAATAAGTATTTAGAAAAGTGAAGAAGTAAAGTAAGAAAAGAAGATAGAATTTCAGTTTTTAGGAGTATGCTTTGAGAAGTAATAAGTATTTAGAAAAGTGAAGAAGTAAAGTAAGAAGAGAAGATAGAATTTCGTTTTTAGGAGTATGCTTTGAGAAGTATTACGTATTTAGAAAAGTGAAGAAGTAAAGTAAGAAAAGAAGATAGAATTTCAGTTTTAAGGAGTATGCTTTGAGAAGTAATTAGTATTTATAAAAGTGAATAAGTAAAGTAAGAAAAGAATATAGAATTTAAGTTTTAAGGAGTATGCTTTGAGAAGTAATAAGTATTCTGAAAAGTGAAGAAGTAAAGTAAGAATAGAAGATAGAATTTCAGTTTTAAGGAGTATGCTTTGAGAAGTATTAAGTATATAAAAAAGTGAAGAAATAAAGTAAGAAAAGAATATAGAATTTAAGTTTTAAGGAGTATGCTTTGAGAATTAAAAAGTATTCTGAAAAGTGAAGAAGTAAAGTAAGAATAGAAGATAGAATTTCAGTTTTAAGGAGTATGCTTTGAGAAGTAATAAATATTTAGAAAAGTGAAGAAGTAGATTAAGAAAAAAAGATAGAATTATTGTTTTAAGTAGTATGCTTTGAGAAGTAATAAGTATTTAGAAAAGTGAAGAAGTAAAGTAAGAATAGAAGATAGAATTTCAGTTTTAAAGAGTATGCTTTGAGAAGTAATAAGTATTTAGAAAAGTGAAGAAGTAAAGTAAGAATAGAAGATAGAATTTCGTTTTAAAGAGTATGCTTTGAGAAGTAATTAGTATTTAGAAAAGTGAAGAAGTAAAGTAAGAAGAGAAGATAGAATTTCAGTTTTTAGGAGTATGCTTTGAGAAGTAATAAGTATTTAGAAAAGTGAAGAAGTAAAGTAAGAAGAGAAGATAGAATTTCAGTTTTAAAGAGTATGCTTTGAGAAGTAATAAGTATTCTGAAAAGTGAATAAGTAAAGTAAGAAAAGAAGATAGAATTTCAGTTTTAAGGAGTATGCTTTGAGAAGTATTACGTATTTAGAAAAGTGAAGAAGTAGATTAAGAAGAGAAGATAGAATTTCAGTTTTAAGGAGTATGCTTTGAGAAGTAATAAGTATTTAGAAAAGTGAAGAAGTAAAGTAAGAAGAGAAGATAGAATTTCAGTTTTTAGGAGTATGCTTTGAGAAGTAATAAGTATTTAGAAAAGTGAAGAAGTAAAGTAAGAAGAGAAGATAGAATTTCAGTTTTAAGGAGTATGCTTTGAGAAGTAATAAGTATTTAGAAAAGTGAAGAAGTAAAGTAAGAAAAGAAGATAGAATTTCAGTTTTTAGGAGTATGCTTTGAGAAGTAATAAGTATTTAGAAAAGTGAAGAAGTAAAGTAAGAAGAGAAGATAGAATTTCAGTTTTAAGGAGTATGCTTTGAGAAGTAATAAGTATTTAGAAAAGTGAAGAAGTAAAGTAAGAAAAGAAGATAGAATTTCAGTTTTTAGGAGTATGCTTTGAGAAGTAATAAGTATTTAGAAAAGTGAAGAAGTAAAGTAAGAAGAGAAGATAGAATTTCGTTTTTAGGAGTATGCTTTGAGAAGTATTACGTATTTAGAAAAGTGAAGAAGTAAAGTAAGAAAAGAAGATAGAATTTCAGTTTTAAGGAGTATGCTTTGAGAAGTAATTAGTATTTATAAAAGTGAATAAGTAAAGTAAGAAAAGAATATAGAATTTAAGTTTTAAGGAGTATGCTTTGAGAAGTAATAAGTATTCTGAAAAGTGAAGAAGTAAAGTAAGAAAAGAAGATAGAATTTCAGTTTTAAGGAGTATGCTTTGAGAAGTATTAAGTATATAAAAAAGTGAAGAAATAAAGTAAGAAAAGAATATAGAATTTAAGTTTTAAGGAGTATGCTTTGAGAATTAAAAAGTATTCTGAAAAGTGAAGAAGTAAAGTAAGAATAGAAGATAGAATTTCAGTTTTAAGGAGTATGCTTTGAGAAGTAATAAATATTTAGAAAAGTGAAGAAGTAGATTAAGAAAAAAAGATAGAATTATTGTTTTAAGTAGTATGCTTTGAGAAGTAATAAGTATTTAGAAAAGTGAAGAAGTAAAGTAAGAATAGAAGATAGAATTTCAGTTTTAAAGAGTATGCTTTGAGAAGTAATAAGTATTTAGAAAAGTGAAGAAGTAAAGTAAGAATAGAAGATAGAATTTCGTTTTAAAGAGTATGCTTTGAGAAGTAATTAGTATTTAGAAAAGTGAAGAAGTAAAGTAAGAAGAGAAGATAGAATTTCAGTTTTTAGGAGTATGCTTTGAGAAGTAATAAGTATTTAGAAAAGTGAAGAAGTAAAGTAAGAAGAGAAGATAGAATTTCGTTTTTAGGAGTATGCTTTGAGAAGTATTACGTATTTAGAAAAGTGAAGAAGTAAAGTAAGAAAAGAAGATAGAATTTCAGTTTTAAGGAGTATGCTTTGAGAAGTATTACGTATTTAGAAAAGTGAAGAAGTAGATTAAGAAGAGAAGATAGAATTTCAGTTTTAAGGAGTATGCTTTGAGAAGTAAAAAGTATTCAAAAAAGTGAAGAAGTAAAGTAAGAAAAGAAGATAGAATTTAAGTTTTAAGGAGTATGCTTTGAGAAGTAATTAGTATTTATAAAAGTGAAGAAGTAAAGTAAGAAGAGAAGATAGAATTTCAGTTTTAAGGAGTAATCTTTGAGAAGTAAAAAGTATATAAAAAAGTGAAGAAATAAAGTAAGAAAAGAATATAGAATTTAAGTTTTAAGGAGTATGCTTTGAGAAGTAATAAGTATTTTGAAAAGTGAAGAAGTAAAGTAAGAAAAGAAGATAGAATTTAAGTTTTAAGGAGTATGCTTTGAGAAGTAATTAGTATTCTGAAAAGTGAAGAAGTAAAGTAAGAAGAGAAGATAGAATTTCAGTTTTAAGGAATAATCTTTGAGAAGTAAAAAGTATATAAAAAAGTGAAGAAATAAAGTAAGAATAGAAGATAGAATTATTGTTTTAAGTAGTATGCTTTGAGAAGTAATAAGTATTTAGAAAAGTGAAGAAGTAAAGTAAGAAAAGAAGATAGAATTTAAGTTTTAAAGAGTAATCTTTGAGAAGTAATAAGTATTTAGAAAAGTGAAGAAGTAAAGTAAGAATAGAAGATAGAATTTAAGTTTTAAAGAGTAATCTTTGAGAAGTAATAAGTATTCTGAAAAGTGAATAAGTAAAGTAAGAAGAGAAGATAGAATTTCAGTTTTAAGGAGTATGCTTTGAGAAGTAATAAGTATTTAGAAAAGTGAAGAAGTAAAGTAAGAAAAGAAGATAGAATTTCAGTTTTAAAGAGTATGCTTTGAGAAGTAATTAGTATTTAGAAAAGTGAAGAAGTAAAGTAAGAAAAAAAGATAGAATTTCAGTTTTAAAGAGTATGCTTTGAGAAGTAATAAGTATTCTGAAAAGTGAATAAGTAAAGTAAGAAGAGAAGATAGAATTTCAGTTTTAAGGAGTATGCTTTGAGAAGTAATAAGTATTTAGAAAAGTGAAGAAGTAAAGTAAGAAAAAAAGATAGAATTTCAGTTTTTAGGAGTATGCTTTGAGAAGTAATAAGTATTTAGAAAAGTGAAGAAGTAAAGTAAGAAGAGAAGATAGAATTTCGTTTTAAAGAGTATGCTTTGAGAAGTAATAAGTATTCTGAAAAGTGAATAAGTAAAGTAAGAAAAGAAGATAGAATTTCAGTTTTAAGGAGTATGCTTTGAGAAGTATTACGTATTTAGAAAAGTGAAGAAGTAGATTAAGAAGAGAAGATAGAATTTCAGTTTTTAGGAGTATGCTTTGAGAAGTAAAAAGTATTCAAAAAAGTGAAGAAGTAAAGTAAGAGAAGAAGATAGAATTTAAGTTTTAAGGAGTATGCTTTGAGAAGTAATTAGTATTTATAAAAGTGAAGAAGTAAAGTAAGAAGAGAAGATAGAATTTCAGTTTTAAGGAGTAATCTTTGAGAAGTAAAAAGTATATAAAAAAGTGAAGAAATAAAGTAAGAAAAGAATATAGAATTTAAGTTTTAAGGAGTATGCTTTGAGAAGTAATAAGTATTTTGAAAAGTGAAGAAGTAAAGTAAGAAAAGAAGATAGAATTTAAGTTTTAAGGAGTATGCTTTGAGAAGTAATTAGTATTTATAAAAGTGAAGAAGTAAAGTAAGAAGAGAAGATAGAATTTCAGTTTTAAGGAATAATCTTTGAGAAGTAAAAAGTATATAAAAAAGTGAAGAAATAAAGTAAGAATAGAAGATAGAATTATTGTTTTAAGTAGTATGCTTTGAGAAGTAATAAGTATTTAGAAAAGTGAAGAAGTAAAGTAAGAAAAGAAGATAGAATTTAAGTTTTAAAGAGTAATCTTTGAGAAGTAATTAGTATTTATAAAAGTGAAGAAGTAAAGTAAGAAGAGAAGATAGAATTTCAGTTTTAAGGAATAATCTTTGAGAAGTAAAAAGTATATAAAAAAGTGAAGAAATAAAGTAAGAATAGAAGATAGAATTATTGTTTTAAGTAGTATGCTTTGAGAAGTAATAAGTATTTAGAAAAGTGAAGAAGTAAAGTAAGAAAAGAAGATAGAATTTAAGTTTTAAAGAGTAATCTTTGAGAAGTAATAAGTATTTAGAAAAGTGAAGAAGTAAAGTAAGAATAGAAGATAGAATTTAAGTTTTAAAGAGTAATCTTTGAGAAGTAATAAGTATTTATAAAAGTGAAGAAGTAAAGTAAGAAGAGAAGATAGAATTTCGTTTTAAAGAGTATGCTTTGAGAAGTAATTAGTATTTAGAAAAGTGAAGAAGTAAAGTAAGAAAAAAAGATAGAATTTCAGTTTTAAAGAGTATGCTTTGAGAAGTAATAAGTATTCTGAAAAGTGAATAAGTAAAGTAAGAAGAGAAGATAGAATTTCAGTTTTAAGGAGTATGCTTTGAGAAGTAATAAGTATTTAGAAAAGTGAAGAAGTAAAGTAAGAAAAGAAGATAGAATTTCAGTTTTAAAGAGTATGCTTTGAGAAGTAATTAGTATTTAGAAAAGTGAAGAAGTAAAGTAAGAAAAGAATATAGAATTTCAGTTTTAAAGAGTATGCTTTGAGAAGTAATAAGTATTTAGAAAAGTGAAGAAGTAAAGTAAGAAAAGAAGATAGAATTTCAGTTTTAAAGAGTATGCTTTGAGAAGTAATAAGTATTTATAAAAGTGAAGAAGTAAAGTAAGAAGAGAAGATAGAATTTCAGTTTTAAGGAGTAATCTTTGAGAAGTAAAAAGTATATAAAAAAGTGAAGAAATAAAGTAAGAAAAGAATATAGAATTTAAGTTTTAAGGAGTATGCTTTGAGAAGTAATAAGTATTTAGAAAAGTGAAGAAGTAAAGTAAGAATAGAAGATAGAATTTCAGTTTTAAGGAGTATGCTTTGAGAAGTAATAAGTATTTAGAAAAGTGAAGAAGTAAAGTAAGAAAAGAAGATAGAATTTCAGTTTTAAGGAGTAATCTTTGAGAAGTAATTAGTATTTAGAAAAGTGAAGAAGTAAAGTAAGAATAGAAGATAGAATTATTGTTTTAAGTAGTATGCTTTGAGAAGTAATAAGTATTTAGAAAAGTGAAGAAGTAAAGTAAGAAAAGAAGATAGAATTTAAGTTTTAAAGAGTAATCTTTGAGAAGTAATAAGTATTTAAAAAAGTGAAGAAGTAAAGTAAGAATAGAAGATAGAATTTCAGTTTTAAAGAGTAATCTTTGAGAAGTAATAAATATTTAGAAAAGTGAAGAAGTAGATTAAGAAAAAATGATAGAATTTCAGTTTTAAAGAGTATGCTTTGAGAAGTAATAAGTATTCTGAAAAGTGAAGAAATAAAGTAAGAAAAGAATATAGAATTTAAGTTTTAAGGAGTATGCTTTGAGAAGTAATAAGTATTTAGAAAAGTGAAGAAGTAAAGTAAGAAGAGAAGATAGAATTTCAGTTTTAAAGAGTATGCTTTGAGAAGTAATTAGTATTTAGAAAAGTGAAGAAGTAAAGTAAGAAAAGAAGATAGAATTTCAGTTTTAAAGAGTATGCTTTGAGAAGTAATAAGTATTTTGAAAAGTGAAGAAGTAAAGTAAGAAGAGAAGATAGAATTTAAGTTTTAAGGAGTATGCTTTGAGAAGTAATAAGTATATAAAAAAGTGAAGAAATAAAGTAAGAAAAGAATATAGAATTTAAGTTTTAAGGAGTATGCTTTGAGAATTAAAAAGTATTCTGAAAAGTGAAGAAGTAAAGTAAGAAAAGAAGATAGAATTTCAGTTTTTAGGAGTATGCTTTGAGAAGTAATAAGTATTTTGAAAAGTGAAGAAGTAAAGTAAGAAGAGAAGATAGAATTTAAGTTTTAAGGAGTATGCTTTGAGAAGTAATAAGTATATAAAAAAGTGAAGAAATAAAGTAAGAGAAGAATATAGAATTTAAGTTTTAAGGAGTATGCTTTGAGAAGTAATAAGTATTTAGAAAAGTGAAGAAGTAAAGTAAGAATAGAAGATAGAATTTCAGTTTTAAGGAGTATGCTTTGAGAAGTAATAAGTATTTAGAAAAGTGAAGAAGTAAAGTAAGAAGAGAAGATAGAATTTCAGTTTTTAGGAGTATGCTTTGAGAAGTAATAAGAATTTAGAAAAGTGAAGAAGTAAAGTAAGAAAAGAAGATAGAATTATTGTTTTAAGTAGTATGCTTTGAGAAGTAATAAGTATTTATAAAAGTGAAGAAGTAAAGTAAGAAGAGAAGATAGAATTTCGTTTTAAAGAGTATGCTTTGAGAAGTAATAAGTATTTAGAAAAGTGAAGAAGTAAAGTAAGAAAAAAAGATAGAATTATTGTTTTAAGTAGTATGCTTTGAGAAGTAATAAGTATTTAGAAAAGTGAAGAAGTAAAGTAAGAAAAGAAGATAGAATTTCAGTTTTTAGGAGTATGCTTTGAGAAGTATTACGTATTTAGAAAAGTGAAGAAGTAAAGTAAGAATAGAAGATAGAATTTCAGTTTTAAGGAGTATGCTTTGAGAAGTAACAAGTATTTTGAAAAGTGAAGAAGTAAAGTAAGAAAAGAAGATAGAATTTAAGTTTTAAGGAGTATGCTTTGAGAAGTAATTAGTATTTATAAAAGTGAAGAAGTAAAGTAAGAAGAGAAGATAGAATTTCAGTTTTAAGGAGTAATCTTTGAGAAGTAAAAAGTATATAAAAAAGTGAAGAAATAAAGTAAGAATAGAAGATAGAATTATTGTTTTAAGTAGTATGCTTTGAGAAGTAATAAGTATTTAGAAAAGTGAAGAAGTAAAGTAAGAAAAGAAGATAGAATTTAAGTTTTAAAGAGTAATCTTTGAGAAGTAATAAGTATTTAGAAAAGTGAAGAAGTAAAGTAAGAATAGAAGATAGAATTTCAGTTTTTAGGAGTATGCTTTGAGAAGTAATAAGTATTTAGAAAAGTGAAGAAGTAAAGTAAGAAAAGAAGATAGAATTTCAGTTTTAAAGAGTAATCTTTGAGAAGTAATAAATATTTAGAAAAGTGAAGAAGTAAAGTAAGAATAGAAGATAGAATTTCAGTTTTAAAGAGTAATCTTTGAGAAGTAATAAATATTTAGAAAAGTGAAGAAGTAGATTAAGAAAAAAAGATAGAATTTCAGTTTTAAAGAGTATGCTTTGAGAAGTAATAAGTATTTAGAAAAGTGAAGAAGTAAAGTAAGAAAAGAAGATAGAATTTCAGTTTTAAGGAGTATGCTTTGAGAAGTAATAAGTATTTAGAAAAGTGAAGAAGTAAAGTAAGAAGAGAAGATAGAATTTCAGTTTTTAGGAGTATGCTTTGAGAAGTAATAAGTATTTAGAAAAGTGAAGAAGTAAAGTAAGAAGAGAAGATAGAATTTCAGTTTTTAGGAGTATGCTTTGAGAAGTAATAAGTATTTAGAAAAGTGAAGAAGTAAAGTAAGAAGAGAAGATAGAATTTCAGTTTTAAGGAGTAATCTTTGAGAAGTAAAAAGTATATAAAAAAGTGAAGAAATAAAGTAAGAAAAGAATATAGAATTTAAGTTTTAAGGAGTATGCTTTGAGAAGTAATTAGTATTTATAAAAGTGAAGAAGTAAAGTAAGAAAAGAAGATAGAATTTCAGTTTTTAGGAGTATGCTTTGAGAAGTAATAAGTATTTAGAAAAGTGAAGAAATAAAGTAAGAAAAGAATATAGAATTTAAGTTTTAAGGAGTATGCTTTGAGAAGTAATAAGTATTTTGAAAAGTGAATAAGTAAAGTAAGAAGAGAAGATAGAATTTCGTTTTTAGGAGTATGCTTTGAGAAGTATTACGTATTTAGAAAAGTGAAGAAGTTAAGTAAGAATAGAAGATAGAATTTCAGTTTTAAGGAGTAATCTTTGAGAAGTAAAAAGTATATAAAAAAGTGAAGAAATAAAGTAAGAAAAGAATATAGAATTTAAGTTTTAAGGAGTATGCTTTGAGAAGTAATAAGTATTTAGAAAAGTGAAGAAGTAAAGTAAGAATAGAAGATAGAATTTCAGTTTTAAGGAGTATGCTTTGAGAAGTAATAAGTATTTAGAAAAGTGAAGAAGTAAAGTAAGAAAAGAAGATAGAATTTCAGTTTTTAGGAGTATGCTTTGAGAAGTAATAAGTATTTAGAAAAGTGAAGAAGTAAAGTAAGAATAGAAGATAGAATTATTGTTTTAAGTAGTATGCTTTGAGAAGTAATAAGTATTTAGAAAAGTGAAGAAGTAAAGTAAGAAAAGAAGATAGAATTTAAGTTTTAAAGAGTAATCTTTGAGAAGTAATAAGTATTTAGAAAAGTGAAGAAGTAAAGTAAGAATAGAAGATAGAATTTCAGTTTTTAGGAGTATGCTTTGAGAAGTAATAAGTATTTAGAAAAGTGAAGAAGTAAAGTAAGAAAAGAAGATAGAATTTCAGTTTTTAGGAGTATGCTTTGAGAAGTAATAAGTATTTAGAAAAGTGAAGAAGTAAAGTAAGAAGAGAAGATAGAATTTCAGTTTTTAGGAGTATGCTTTGAGAAGTAATAAGTATTTAGAAAAGTGAAGAAGTAAAGTAAGAAAAGAAGATAGAATTTAAGTTTTAAAGAGTAATCTTTGAGAAGTAATAAGTATTTAGAAAAGTGAAGAAGTAAAGTAAGAATAGAAGATAGAATTTCAGTTTTAAAGAGTAATCTTTGAGAAGTAATAAATATTTAGAAAAGTGAAGAAGTAGATTAAGAAAAAAAGATAGAATTTCAGTTTTAAAGAGTATGCTTTGAGAAGTAATAAGTATTTAGAAAAGTGAAGAAGTAAAGTAAGAAGAGAAGATAGAATTTCAGTTTTAAGGAGTATGCTTTGAGAAGTAATAAGTATTTAGAAAAGTGAAGAAGTAAAGTAAGAAGAGAAGATAGAATTTCAGTTTTAAGGAGTATGCTTTGAGAAGTAATAAGTATTTAGAAAAGTGAAGAAGTAAAGTAAGAAAAGAAGATAGAATTTCAGTTTTAAGGAGTATGCTTTGAGAAGTAATAAGTATTTAGAAAAGTGAAGAAGTAAAGTAAGAAGAGAAGATAGAATTTCAGTTTTAAGGAGTAATCTTTGAGAAGTAAAAAGTATATAAAAAAGTGAAGAAATAAAGTAAGAAAAGAATATAGAATTTAAGTTTTAAGGAGTATGCTTTGAGAAGTAATTAGTATTTATAAAAGTGAAGAAGTAAAGTAAGAAAAGAAGATAGAATTTCAGTTTTTAGGAGTATGCTTTGAGAAGTAATAAGTATTTAGAAAAGTGAAGAAATAAAGTAAGAAAAGAATATAGAATTTAAGTTTTAAGGAGTATGCTTTGAGAAGTAATAAGTATTTTGAAAAGTGAATAAGTAAAGTAAGAAGAGAAGATAGAATTTCGTTTTTAGGAGTATGCTTTGAGAAGTATTACGTATTTAGAAAAGTGAAGAAGTTAAGTAAGAATAGAAGATAGAATTTCAGTTTTAAGGAGTAATCTTTGAGAAGTAAAAAGTATATAAAAAAGTGAAGAAATAAAGTAAGAAAAGAATATAGAATTTAAGTTTTAAGGAGTATGCTTTGAGAAGTAATAAGTATTTAGAAAAGTGAAGAAGTAAAGTAAGAAAAGAAGATAGAATTTCAGTTTTAAGGAGTATGCTTTGAGAAGTAATAAGTATTTAGAAAAGTGAAGAAGTAAAGTAAGAAAAGAAGATAGAATTTCAGTTTTTAGGAGTATGCTTTGAGAAGTAATAAGTATTTAGAAAAGTGAAGAAGTAAAGTAAGAATAGAAGATAGAATTATTGTTTTAAGTAGTATGCTTTGAGAAGTAATAAGTATTTAGAAAAGTGAAGAAGTAAAGTAAGAAAAGAAGATAGAATTTAAGTTTTAAAGAGTAATCTTTGAGAAGTAATAAGTATTTAGAAAAGTGAAGAAGTAAAGTAAGAATAGAAGATAGAATTTCAGTTTTTAGGAGTATGCTTTGAGAAGTAATAAGTATTTAGAAAAGTGAAGAAGTAAAGTAAGAAAAGAAGATAGAATTTCAGTTTTTAGGAGTATGCTTTGAGAAGTAATAAGTATTTAGAAAAGTGAAGAAGTAAAGTAAGAAGAGAAGATAGAATTTCAGTTTTTAGGAGTATGCTTTGAGAAGTAATAAGTATTTAGAAAAGTGAAGAAGTAAAGTAAGAAAAGAAGATAGAATTTAAGTTTTAAAGAGTAATCTTTGAGAAGTAATAAGTATTTAGAAAAGTGAAGAAGTAAAGTAAGAATAGAAGATAGAATTTCAGTTTTAAAGAGTAATCTTTGAGAAGTAATAAATATTTAGAAAAGTGAAGAAGTAGATTAAGAAAAAAAGATAGAATTTCAGTTTTAAAGAGTAATCTTTGAGAAGTAATAAGTATTTAGAAAAGTGAAGAAGTAAAGTAAGAAGAGAAGATAGAATTTCAGTTTTAAGGAGTATGCTTTGAGAAGTAATAAGTATTTAGAAAAGTGAAGAAGTAAAGTAAGAAGAGAAGATAGAATTTCAGTTTTAAGGAGTATGCTTTGAGAAGTAATAAGTATTTAGAAAAGTGAAGAAGTAAAGTAAGAAAAGAAGATAGAATTTCAGTTTTAAGGAGTATGCTTTGAGAAGTAATAAGTATTTAGAAAAGTGAAGAAGTAAAGTAAGAAGAGAAGATAGAATTTCAGTTTTAAGGAGTAATCTTTGAGAAGTAAAAAGTATATAAAAAAGTGAAGAAATAAAGTAAGAAAAGAATATAGAATTTAAGTTTTAAGGAGTATGCTTTGAGAAGTAATTAGTATTTATAAAAGTGAAGAAGTAAAGTAAGAAAAGAAGATAGAATTTCAGTTTTTAGGAGTATGCTTTGAGAAGTAATAAGTATTTAGAAAAGTGAAGAAATAAAGTAAGAAAAGAATATAGAATTTAAGTTTTAAGGAGTATGCTTTGAGAAGTAATAAGTATTTTGAAAAGTGAATAAGTAAAGTAAGAAGAGAAGATAGAATTTCGTTTTTAGGAGTATGCTTTGAGAAGTATTACGTATTTAGAAAAGTGAAGAAGTTAAGTAAGAATAGAAGATAGAATTTCAGTTTTAAGGAGTAATCTTTGAGAAGTAAAAAGTATATAAAAAAGTGAAGAAATAAAGTAAGAAAAGAATATAGAATTTAAGTTTTAAGGAGTATGCTTTGAGAAGTAATAAGTATTTAGAAAAGTGAAGAAGTAAAGTAAGAAAAGAAGATAGAATTTCAGTTTTAAGGAGTATGCTTTGAGAAGTAATAAGTATTTAGAAAAGTGAAGAAGTAAAGTAAGAAAAGAAGATAGAATTTCAGTTTTTAGGAGTATGCTTTGAGAAGTAATAAGTATTTAGAAAAGTGAAGAAGTAAAGTAAGAATAGAAGATAGAATTATTGTTTTAAGTAGTATGCTTTGAGAAGTAATAAGTATTTAGAAAAGTGAAGAAGTAAAGTAAGAAAAGAAGATAGAATTTAAGTTTTAAAGAGTAATCTTTGAGAAGTAATAAGTATTTAGAAAAGTGAAGAAGTAAAGTAAGAATAGAAGATAGAATTTCAGTTTTTAGGAGTATGCTTTGAGAAGTAATAAGTATTTAGAAAAGTGAAGAAGTAAAGTAAGAAAAGAAGATAGAATTTCAGTTTTAAAGAGTATGCTTTGAGAAGTAATAAGTATTTAGAAAAGTGAAGAAGTAGATTAAGAAGAGAAGATAGAATTTCAGTTTTAAGGAGTATGCTTTGAGAAGTAATTAGTATTTATAAAAGTGAAGAAGTAAAGTAAGAAAAGAAGATAGAATTTCGTTTTAAGAGTATGCTTTGAGAAGTAATAAGTATTCTGAAAAGTGAAGAAGTAAAGTAAGAAAAAAAGATAGAATTTCAGTTTTAAAGAGTATGCTTTGAGAAGTAATAAGTATTTAGAAAAGTGAAGAAGTAAAGTAAGAAGAGAAGATAGAATTTCAGTTTTAAGGAGTATGCTTTGAGAAGTAATTAGTATTTATAAAAGTGAAGAAGTAAAGTAAGAAAAGAAGATAGAATTTAAGTTTTAAAGAGTAATCTTTGAGAAGTAATAAGTATTTTGAAAAGTGAAGAAGTAAAGTAAGAAAAGAATATAGTGATTAAGTTTTAAAGAGTATGCTTTGAGAAGTAATAAGTATTTAGAAAAGTGAAGAAATAAAGTAAGAAAAGAATATAGAATTTTAGTTTTAAGGAGTATGCTTTGAGAAGTAAAAAGTATTTAGAAAAGTGAAGAAGTAGATTAAGAAGAGAAGATATAATTTCAGTTTTAAGGAGTATGCTTTGAGAAGTAAAAAGTATTCAAAAAAGTGAAGAAGTAAAGTAAGAGAAGAAGATAGAATTTCAGTTTTAAAGAGTAATCTTTGAGAAGTAATAAGTATTTAGAAAAGTGAAGAAGTAAAGTAAGAAAAGAAGATAGAATTTCAGTTTTAAAGAGTATGTTTTGAGAAGTAATGATTATTTAAAAAAGTGAAGAAGTAAAGTAAGAAGAGAAGATAGAATTTCGTTTTAAAGAGTATGCTTTGAGAAGTAATAAGTATTTAGAAAAGTGAAGAAGTAAAGTAAGAGAAGAAGATAGAATTTCAGTTTTAAAGAGTATGCTTTGAGAAGTAAAAAGTATTTAGAAAAGTGAAGAAGTAAAGTAAGAAAAGAAGATAGAATTTCAGTTTTTAGGAGTATGCTTTGAGAAGTAATAAGTATTTAGAAAAGTGAAGAAGTAAAGTAAGAAAAGAAGATAGAATTTCAGTTTTAAGGAGTATGCTTTGAGAAGTAATAAGTATTTAGAAAAGTGAAGAAGTAAAGTAAGAAGAGAAGATAGAATTTCAATATTAAGGAGTATGATTTGAGAAGTAATTAGTATTTAGAAAAGTGAAGAAGTAAAGTAAGAAGAGAAGATAGAATTTCAGTTTTTAGGAGTATGCTTTGAGAAGTAATAAGTATTTAGAAAAGTGAAGAAGTAAAGTAAGAAGAGAAGATAGAATTTCAGTTTTTAGGAGTATGCTTTGAGAAGTAATAAGTATTCTGAAAAGTGAATAAGTAAAGTAATAAGAGAAGATAGAATTTCGTTTTTAGGAGTATGCTTTGAGAAGTATTACGTATTTTGAAAAGTGAAGAAGTAAAGTAAGAATAGAAGATAGAATTTTAGTTTTAAGGAGTATGCTTTGAGAAGTAAAAAGTATTCAAAAAAGTGAAGAAATAAAGTAAGAGAAGAAGATAGAATTTCGTTTTAAAGAGTATGCTTTGAGAAGTAATAAGTATTTAGAAAAGTGAAGAAGTAAAGTAAAAGAAGAAGATAGAATTTCAGTTTTAAAGAGTATGCTTTGAGAAGTAAAAAGTATTTAGAAAAGTGAAGAAGTAGATTAAGAAGAGAAGATATAATTTCAGTTTTAAGGAGTATGCTTTGAGAAGTAAAAAGTATTCAAAAAAGTGAAGAAGTAAAGTAAGAGAAGAAGATAGAATTTCAGTTTTAAAGAGTATGCTTTGAGAAGTAATAAGTATTTAGAAAAGTGTAGAAGTTAAGTAAGAATAGAAGATAGAATTTCAGTTTTAAGGAGTATGCTTTGAGAAGTAATTAGTATTTATAAAAGTGAAGAAGTAAAGTAAGAAAAGAAGATAGAATTTCAGTTTTAAAGAGTAATCTTTGAGAAGTAATAAGTATTTAGAAAAGTGAAGAAGTAAAGTAAGAAAAGAAGATAGAATTTCAGTTTTAAGGAGTATGCTTTGAGAAGTAATAAGTATTTTGAAAAGTGAAGAAGTAAAGTAAGAAGAGAAGATAGAATTTCAGTTTTAAAGAGTATGTTTTGAGAAGTAATGATTATTTAAAAAAGTGAAGAAGTAAAGTAAGAAGAGAAGATAGAATTTCGTTTTAAGAGTATGCTTTGAGAAGTAATAAGTATTTAGAAAAGTGAAGAAGTAAAGTAAGAGAAGAAGATAGAATTTCAGTTTTAAAGAGTATGCTTTGAGAAGTAAAAAGTATTTAGAAAAGTGAAGAAGTAGATTAAGAAGAGAAGATAGAATTTCAGTTTTAAGGAGTATGCTTTGAGAAGTAAAAAGTATTCAAAAAAGTGAAGAAGTAAAGTAAGAGAAGAAGATAGAATTTCAGTTTTAAAGAGTAATCTTTGAGAAGTAATAAGTATTTAGAAAAGTGAAGAAGTAAAGTAAGAAAAGAAGATAGAATTTCAGTTTTAAAGAGTATGTTTTGAGAAGTAATGATTATTTAAAAAAGTGAAGAAGTAAAGTAAGAAGAGAAGATAGAATTTCGTTTTAAAGAGTATGCTTTGAGAAGTAATAAGTATTTAGAAAAGTGAAGAAGTAAAGTAAGAGAAGAAGATAGAATTTCAGTTTTAAAGAGTATGCTTTGAGAAGTAAAAAGTATTTAGAAAAGTGAAGAAGTAGATTAAGAAGAGAAGATAGAATTTTAGTTTTAAGGAGTATGCTTTGAGAAGTAAAAAGTATTCAAAAAAGTGAAGAAGTAAAGTAAGAAAAGAAGATAGAATTTCAGTTTTAAAGAGTATGCTTTGAGAAGTAATTAGTATTTATAAAAGTGAAGAAGTAAAGTAAGAAAAGAAGATAGAATTTCAGTTTTAAAGAGTATGCTTTGAGAAGTAATAAGTATTTAGAAAAGTGAAGAAGTAAAGTAAGAAAAGAAGATAGAATTTCAGTTTTTAGGAGTATGCTTTGAGAAGTAATAAGTATTTATAAAAGTGAAGAAGTAAAGTAAGAAAAGAAGATAGAATTTCAGTTTTAAAGAGTAATCTTTGAGAAGTAATAAGTATTTAGAAAAGTGAAGAAGTAAAGTAAGAAAAGAATATAGTGATTAAGTTTTAAAGAGTATGCTTTGAGAAGTAATAAGTATTTTGAAAAGTGAAGAAGTAAAGTAAGAATAGAAGATAGAATTTTAGTTTTAAGGAGTATGCTTTGAGAAGTAAAAAGTATTCAAAAAAGTGAAGAAATAAAGTAAGAGAAGAAGATAGAATTTC
Organism: Loxodes magnus; assembly: GCA_946699065.1. NCBI lineage: Eukaryota > Ciliophora > Karyorelictea > Loxodida > Loxodidae > Loxodes > Loxodes magnus. The sequence continues at coordinate 20,072 of CAMPDV010002650.1, forward strand.
AGTTTTAAAGAGTATGCTTTGAGAAGTAATTAGTATTTATAAAAGTGAAGAAGTAAAGTAAGAAAAGAAGATAGAATTTCAGTTTAAAAGAGTATGCTTTGAGAAGTAATAAGTATTTAGAAAAGTGAAGAAGTAAAGTAAGAAAAGAAGATAGAATTTAAGTTTTAATGAGTAATCTTTGAGAAGTAATAAGTATTTAGAAAAGTGAAGAAGTAAAGTAAGAATAGAAGATAGAATTTCAGTTTTAAAGAGTATTCTTTGAGAAGTAATAAATATTTAGAAAAGTGAAGAAGTAGATTAAGAAAAGAAGATAGAATTTCAGTTTTAAGGAGTATGCTTTGAGAAGTAATAAGTATTTTGAAAAGTGAAGAAGTAAAGTAAGAAGAGAAGATAGAATTTAAGTTTTAATGAGTAATCTTTGAGAAGTAATAAGTATTTAGAAAAGTGAAGAAGTAAAGTAAGAAAAGAAGATAGAATTTCAGTTTTAAGGAGTATGCTTTGAGAAGTAATAAGTATTTAGAAAAGTGAAGAAGTAAAGTAAGAAGAGAAGATAGAATTTCAGTTTTAAGGAGTATGCTTTGAGAAGTAATAAGTATTTAGAAAAGTGAAGAAGTAAAGTAAGAAAAGAAGATAGAATTTCAGTTTTAAGGAGTATGCTTTGAGAAGTAATAAGTATTTAGAAAAGTGAAGAAGTAAAGTAAGAAGAGAAGATAGAATTTCAGTTTTAAGGAGTAATCTTTGAGAAGTAAAAAGTATATAAAAAAGTGAAGAAGTAAAGTAAGAAAAGAATATAGAATTTCAGTTTTTAGGAGTATGCTTTGAGAAGTAATTAGTATTTAGAAAAGTGAAGAAGTAAAGTAAGAAAAGAAGATAGAATTTCAGTTTTTAGGAGTATGCTTTGAGAAGTATTACGTATTTAGAAAAGTGAAGAAATAAAGTAAGAAAAGAATATAGAATTTAAGTTTTAAGGAGTATGCTTTGAGAAGTAATAAGTATTTTGAAAAGTGAAGAAGTAAAGTAAGAAAAGAAGATAGAATTTAAGTTTTAAGGAGTATGCTTTGAGAAGTAATTAGTATTTATAAAAGTGAAGAAGTAAAGTAAGAAGAGAAGATAGAATTTCAGTTTTAAGGAGTAATCTTTGAGAAGTAAAAAGTATATAAAAAAGTGAAGAAATAAAGTAAGAAAAGAATATAGAATTTAAGTTTTAAGGAGTATGCTTTGAGAAGTAATAAGTATTTAGAAAAGTGAAGAAGTAAAGTAAGAATAGAAGATAGAATTTCAGTTTTTAGGAGTATGCTTTGAGAAGTAATAAGTATTTAGAAAAGTGAAGAAGTAAAGTAAGAAAAGAAGATAGAATTTCAGTTTTTAGGAGTATGCTTTGAGAAGTAATAAGTATTTAGAAAAGTGAAGAAGTAAAGTAAGAAGAGAAGATAGAATTTCAGTTTTTAGGAGTATGCTTTGAGAAGTAATAAGTATTTAGAAAAGTGAAGAAGTAAAGTAAGAAGAGAAGATAGAATTTCAGTTTTTAGGAGTATGCTTTGAGAAGTAATAAGTATTCTGAAAAGTGAAGAAGTAAAGTAAGAATAGAAGATAGAATTTCAGTTTTTAGGAGTATGCTTTGAGAAGTAATAAGTATTTAGAAAAGTGAAGAAGTAAAGTAAGAAAAGAAGATAGAATTTCAGTTTTTAGGAGTATGCTTTGAGAAGTAATAAGTATTTAGAAAAGTGAAGAAGTAAAGTAAGAAGAGAAGATAGAATTTCAGTTTTTAGGAGTATGCTTTGAGAAGTAATAAGTATTTAGAAAAGTGAAGAAGTAAAGTAAGAAAAGAAGATAGAATTTAAGTTTTAAAGAGTAATCTTTGAGAAGTAATAAGTATTTAGAAAAGTGAAGAAGTAAAGTAAGAATAGAAGATAGAATTTCAGTTTTAAAGAGTAATCTTTGAGAAGTAATAAGTATTTAGAAAAGTGAAGAAGTAGATTAAGAAAAAAAGATAGAATTTCAGTTTTAAAGAGTATGCTTTGAGAAGTAATAAGTATTTAGAAAAGTGAAGAAGTAAAGTAAGAAAAGAAGATAGAATTTCAGTTTTAAAGAGTATGCTTTGAGAATTAATTAGTATTTATAAAAGTGAAGAAGTAAAGTAAGAAAAGAAGATAGAATTTCAGTTTTTAGGAGTATGCTTTGAGAATTAATTAGTATTTATAAAAGTGAAGAAGTAAAGTAAGAAAAGAAGATAGAATTTCAGTTTTTAGGAGTATGCTTTGAGAAGTAATAAGTATTTAGAAAAGTGAAGAAGTAGATTAAGAAAAAGAAGATAGAATTTCAGTTTTTAGGAGTATGCTTTGAGAAGTAATAAGTATTTAGAAAAGTGAAGAAGTAAAGTAAGAATAGAAGATAGAATTATTGTTTTAAGTAGTATGCTTTGAGAAGTAATTAGTATTTATAAAAGTGAAGAAGTAAAGTAAGAAAAGAAGATAGAATTTCAGTTTTAAGGAGTATGCTTTGAGAAGTAATAAGTATTTAGAAAAGTGAAGAAGTAAAGTAAGAAGAGAAGATAGAATTTCAGTTTTAAGGAGTAATCTTTGAGAAGTAAAAAGTATATAAAAAAGTGAAGAAATAAAGTAAGAAAAGAATATAGAATTTAAGTTTTAAGGAGTATGCTTTGAGAAGTAATAAGTATTTAGAAAAGTGAAGAAGTAAAGTAAGAAGAGAAGATAGAATTTCAGTTTTAAGGAGTATGCTTTGAGAAGTAATAAGAATTTAGAAAAGTGAAGAAGTAAAGTAAGAATAGAAGATAGAATTTCGTTTTAAAGAGTATGTTTTGAGAAGTAATGATTATTTAAAAAAGTGAAGAAGTAAAGTAAGAAGAGAAGATAGAATTTCGTTTTAAAGAGTATGCTTTGAGAAGTAATAAGTATTTAGAAAAGTGAAGAAGTAGATTAAGAAAAAAAGATAGAATTTCAGTTTTAAGGAGTATGCTTATAGAAGTAATAAGTATTTAGAAAAGTGAAGAAGTAAAGTAAGAAAAGAAGATAGAATTTCAGTTTTTAGGAGTATGCTTTGAGAAGTAATAAGTATTCAAAAAAGTGAAGAAATAAAGTAAGAAAAGAATATAGAATTTCGTTTTTAGGAGTATGCTTTGAGAAGTATTACGTATTTAGAAAAGTGAATAAGCAAAGTAAGAAGAGAAGATAGAATTTCAGTTTTAAGGAGTATGCTTTGAGAAGTAATAAGTATTTAAAAAAGTGAAGAAGTAAAGTAAGAAAAGAAGATAGAATTTCAGTTTTAAAGAGTATGCTTTGAGAAGTAATAAGTATTTAGAAAAGTGAATAAGTAAAGTAAGAAGAGAAGATAGAATTTCAATATTAAGGAGTATGCTTTGAGAAGTAATAAGTATTCTGAAAATTGAAGAAGTAAAGTAAGAAAAGAAGATAGAATTTCAGTTTTAAGGAGTATGCTTTGAGAAGTATTACGTATTTAGAAAAGTGAAAAAATTAAGTAAGAATAGAAGATAGAATTTCAGTTTTTAGGAGTATGCTTTGAGAAGTAATAAGTATTTAGAAAAGTGAAGAAGTAAAGTAAGAAAAGAAGATAGAATTTCAGTTTTAAAGAGTATGCTTTGAGAAGTAATAAGTATTCTGAAAAGTGAATAAGTAAAGTAAGAAGAGAAGATAGAATTTCGTTTTTAGGAGTATGCTTTGAGAAGTATTACGTATTTAGAAAAGTGAAGAAGTTAAGTAAGAAGAGAAGATAGAATTTCAGTTTTTAGGAGTATGCTTTGAGAAGTAATAAGTATTCTGAAAAGTGAATAAGTAAAGTAATAAGAGAAGATAGAATTTCAGTTTTAAGGAGTATGCTTTGAGAAGTAATAAGTATTTAGAAAAGTGAAGAAATAAAGTAAGAAGAGAAGATAGAATTTCAATATTAAGGAGTATGATTTGAGAAGTAATTAGTATTTAGAAAAGTGAAGAAGAAAAGTAAGAAAAGAAGATAGAATTTCAGTTTTAAGGAGTATGCTTTGAGAAGTAATAAGTATTTATAAAAGTGAAGAAGTAAAGTAAGAAAAGAATATAGTGATTAAGTTTTAAAGAGTATGCTTTGAGAAGTAATTAGTATTTATAAAAGTGAAGAAGTAAAGTAAGAAAAGAAGATAGAATTTCAGTCTTTAGGAGTATGCTTTGAGAAGTAATTAGTATTTAGAAAAGTGAAGAAGTAGAGTAAGAAAAGAAGATAGAATTTCAGTTTTTAGGAGTATGCTTTGAGAAGTAATTAGTATTTATAAAAGTGAAGAAGTAAAGTAAGAAAAGAAGATAGAATTTCAGTTTTAAGGAGTATGCTTTGAGAAGTAATAAGTATTTAGAAAAGTGAAGAAGTAAAGTAAGAAGAGAAGATAGAATTTCAGTTTTAAAGAGTATGCTTTGAGAAGTATTAAGTATATAAAAAAGTGAAGAAATAAAGTAAGAGAAGAAGATAGAATTTCAGTTTTAAAGAGTATGCTTTGAGAAGTAATTAGTATTTATAAAAGTGAAGAAGTAAAGTAAGAAAAGAAGATAGAATTTCAGTTTTTAGGAGTATGCTTTGAGAAGTAATAAGTATTTAGAAAAGTGAAGAAGTAAAGTAAGAAGAGAAGATAGAATTTCAGTTTTTAGGAGTATGCTTTGAGAAGTAATTAGTATTTAGAAAAGTGAAGAAGTAAAGTAAGAAAAGAAGATAGAATTTCAGTTTTAAGGAGTATGCTTTGAGAAGTAATTAGTATTTATAAAAGTGAAGAAGTAAAGTAAGAAAAGAAGATAGAATTTCAGTTTTTAGGAGTATGCTTTGAGAAGTAATAAGTATTCTGAAAAGTGAATAAGTAAAGTAAGAAAAGAAGATAGAATTTCAATATTAAGGAGTATGCTTTGAGAAGTAATTAGTATTTAGAAAAGTGAAGAAGTAAGGTAAGAAAAGAATATTGAGATTAAGTTTTAAAGAGTATGCTTTGAGAAGTATTAAGTATATAAAAAAGTGAAGAAATAAAGTAAGAGAAGAAGATAGAATTTCAGTTTTAAAGAGTATGCTTTGAGAAGTAATTAGTATTTATAAAAGTGAAGAAGTAAAGTAAGAAAAGAAGATAGAATTTCAGTTTTTAGGAGTATGCTTTGAGAAGTAATAAGTATTTAGAAAAGTGAAGAAGTAAAGTAAGAAGAGAAGATAGAATTTCAGTTTTAAGGAGTATGCTTTGAGAAGTAATAAGTATTTAGAAAAGTGAAGAAGTAAAGTAAGAAAAGAATATAGTGATTAAGTTTTAAAGAGTATGCTTTGAGAAGTAATTAGTATTTATAAAAGTGAAGAAGTAAAGTAAGAAAAGAATATAGTGATTAAGTTTTAAAGAGTATGCTTTGAGAAGTAATTAGTATTTATAAAAGTGGAGAAGTAAAGTAAGAAAAGAAGATAGAATTTCAGTTTTTAGGAGTATGCTTTGAGAAGTAATAAGTATTTAGAAAAGTGAAGAAGTAAAGTAAGAAAAGAAGATAGAATTTCAATATTAAGGAGTATGCTTTGAGAAGTAATTAGTATTTAGAAAAGTGAAGAAGTAAGGTAAGAAAAGAATATTGAGATTAAGTTTTAAAGAGTATGCTTTGAGAAGTAATAAGTATTCTGAAAAGTGAAGAAGTAAAGTAAGAAAAGAAGATAGAATTTCAGTTTTTAGGAGTATGCTTTGAGAAGTAATTAGTATTTAGAAAAGTGAAGAAGTAAAGTAAGAAAAGAAGATAGAATTTCAGTTTTTAGGAGTATGCTTTGAGAAGTAATAAGTATTTAGAAAAGTGAAGAAGTAAAGTAAGAAAAGAAGATAGTGATTAAGTTTTAAAGAGTATGCTTTGAGAAGTAATTAGTATTTATAAAAGTGAAGAAGTAAAGTAAGAAGAGAAGATAGAATTTCAGTTTTTAGGAGTATGCTTTGAGAAGTAATTAGTATTTATAAAAGTGAAGAAGTAAAGTAAGAAAAGAATATAGTGATTAAGTTTTAAGGAGTATGCTTTGAGAAGTAATTAGTATTTATAAAAGTGAAGAAGTAAAGTAAGAAAAGAAGATAGAATTTCAGTTTTTAGGAGTATGCTTTGAGAAGTAATTAGTATTTAGAAAAGTGAAGAAGTAAAGTAAGAAGAGAAGATAGAATTTAAGTTTTAAGGAGTATGCTTTGAGAAGTATTACGTATTTAGAAAAGTGAAGAAGTTAAGTAAGAATAGAAGATAGAATTTCAGTTTTAAGGAGTATGCTTTGAGAAGTAATTAGTATTTAGAAAAGTGAAGAAGTAAAGTAAGAAGAGAAGATAGAATTTCAGTTTTTAGGAGTATGCTTTGAGAAGTAATAAGTATTTAGAAAAGTGAAGAAGTAAAGTAAGAAAAGAAGATAGAATTTCAGTTTTTAGGAGTATGCTTTGAGAAGTAATAAGTATTCTGAAAAGTGAATAAGTAAAGTAAAAAGAGAAGATAGAATTTCGTTTTTAGGAGTATGCTTTGAGAAGTATTACGTATTTAGAAAAGTGAAGAAGTTAAGTAAGAAAAGAAGATAGAATTTCAGTTTTAAGGAGTATGCTTTGAGAAGTATTACGTATTTAGAAAAGTGAAGAAGTTAAGTAAGAAAAGAAGATAGAATTTCAGTTTTTAGGAGTATGCTTTGAGAAGTAATTAGTATTTATAAAAGTGAAGAAGTAAAGTAAGAAAAGAATATAGTGATTAAGTTTTAAAGAGTATGCTTTGAGAAGTAATTAGTATTTATAAAAGTGGAGAAGTAAAGTAAGAAAAGAAGATAGAATTTCAGTTTTTAGGAGTATGCTTTGAGAAGTAATAAGTATTTAGAAAAGTGAAGAAGTAAAGTAAGAAAAGAAGATAGAATTTCAATATTAAGGAGTATGCTTTGAGAAGTAATTAGTATTTAGAAAAGTGAAGAAGTAAGGTAAGAAAAGAATATTGAGATTAAGTTTTAAAGAGTATGCTTTGAGAAGTAATAAGTATTCTGAAAAGTGAAGAAGTAAAGTAAGAAAAGAAGATAGAATTTCAGTTTTTAGGAGTATGCTTTGAGAAGTAATTAGTATTTAGAAAAGTGAAGAAGTAAAGTAAGAAAAGAAGATAGAATTTCAGTTTTTAGGAGTATGCTTTGAGAAGTAATAAGTATTTAGAAAAGTGAAGAAGTAAAGTAAGAAAAGAAGATAGTGATTAAGTTTTAAAGAGTATGCTTTGAGAAGTAATTAGTATTTATAAAAGTGAAGAAGTAAAGTAAGAAGAGAAGATAGAATTTCAGTTTTTAGGAGTATGCTTTGAGAAGTAATTAGTATTTATAAAAGTGAAGAAGTAAAGTAAGAAAAGAATATAGTGATTAAGTTTTAAGGAGTATGCTTTGAGAAGTAATTAGTATTTATAAAAGTGAAGAAGTAAAGTAAGAAAAGAAGATAGAATTTCAGTTTTTAGGAGTATGCTTTGAGAAGTAATTAGTATTTAGAAAAGTGAAGAAGTAAAGTAAGAAGAGAAGATAGAATTTAAGTTTTAAGGAGTATGCTTTGAGAAGTATTACGTATTTAGAAAAGTGAAGAAGTTAAGTAAGAATAGAAGATAGAATTTCAGTTTTAAGGAGTATGCTTTGAGAAGTAATTAGTATTTAGAAAAGTGAAGAAGTAAAGTAAGAAGAGAAGATAGAATTTCAGTTTTTAGGAGTATGCTTTGAGAAGTAATAAGTATTTAGAAAAGTGAAGAAGTAAAGTAAGAAAAGAAGATAGAATTTCAGTTTTTAGGAGTATGCTTTGAGAAGTAATAAGTATTCTGAAAAGTGAATAAGTAAAGTAAAAAGAGAAGATAGAATTTCGTTTTTAGGAGTATGCTTTGAGAAGTATTACGTATTTAGAAAAGTGAAGAAGTTAAGTAAGAAAAGAAGATAGAATTTCAGTTTTAAGGAGTATGCTTTGAGAAGTATTACGTATTTAGAAAAGTGAAGAAGTTAAGTAAGAAAAGAAGATAGAATTTCAGTTTTTAGGAGTATGCTTTGAGAAGTAATTAGTATTTATAAAAGTGAAGAAGTAAAGTAAGAAAAGAAGATAGAATTTCAGTTTTAAGGAGTATGCTTTGAGAAGTAATTATTATTTAAAAAAGTGAAGAAGTAAAGTAAGAAAAGAAGATAGAATTTCAGTTTTTAGGAGTATGCTTTGAGAAGTAATTAGTATTTATAAAAGTGAAGAAGTTAAGTAAGAATAGAAGATAGAATTTCAGTTTTAAGGAGTATGCTTTGAGAAGTAATTAGTATTTAGAAAAGTGAAGAAGTAAAGTAAGAAGAGAAGATAGAATTTCAGTTTTTAGGAGTATGCTTTGAGAAGTAATAAGTATTTAGAAAAGTGAAGAAGTAAAGTAAGAAGAGAAGATAGAATTTCGTTTTAAAGAGTATGTTTTGAGAAGTAATAAGTATTCTGAAAAGTGAAGAAGTAAAGTAAGAAAAGAAGATAGAATTTCAGTTTTAAGGAGTATGATTTGAGAAGTATTAAGTATATAAAAAAGTGAAGAAATAAAGTAAGAGAAGAAGATAGAATTTCAGTTTTAAGGAGTATGCTTTGAGAAGTAATAAGTATTTAGAAAAGTGAAGAAGTAAAGTAAGAATAGAAGATAGAATTTCAGTCTTTAGGAGTATGCTTTGAGAAGTAATTAGTATTTAGAAAAGTGAAGAAGTAGAGTAAGAAAAGAAGATAGAATTTCAGTTTTAAGGAGTATGCTTTGAGAAGTAATAAGTATTTATAAAAGTGAAGAAGTAAAGTAAGAAAAGAATATAGTGATTAAGTTTTAAAGAGTATGCTTTGAGAAGTAATAAGTATTTAGAAAAGTGAAGAAGTAAAGTAAGAAGAGAAGATAGAATTTCAGTTTTAAGGAGTATGCTTTGAGAAGTAATTAGTATTTAGAAAAGTGAAGAAGTAGAGTAAGAAAAGAAGATAGAATTTCAATTTTAAGGAGTATGCTTTGAGAAGTAATTAGTATTTAGAAAAGTGAAGAAGTAAAGTAAGAAAAGAAGATAGAATTTCAGTTTTTAGGAGTATGCTTTGAGAAGTAATAAGTATTCTGAAAAGTGAATAAGTAAAGTAAGAAGAGAAGATAAAATTTCGTTTTTAGGAGTATGCTTTGAGAAGTATTACGTATTTAGAAAAGTGAAGAAGTTAAGTAAGAGAAGAAGATAGAATTTCAGTTTTAAGGAGTATGCTTTGAGAAGTAATAAGTATTCTGAAAAGTGAATAAGTAAAGTAAGAAGAGAAGATAGAATTTCGTTTTTAGGAGTATGCTTTGAGAAGTATTACGTATTTAGAAAAGTGAAGAAGTTAAGTAAGAAAAGAAGATAGAATTTCAGTTTTAAAGAGTATGCTTTGAGAAGTAATAAGTATTTAAAAAAGTGAAGAAGTAGAGTAAGAAAAGAAGATAGAATTTCAATATTAAGTAGTATGCTTTGAGAAGTAATAATTATTTAGAAAAGTGAAGAAGTAAAGTAAGAAAAGAAGATAGAATTTCAGTTTTAAGGAGTATGCTTTGAGAAGTAATTAGTATTTATAAAAGTGAAGAAGTAAAGTAAGAAGAGAAGATAGAATTTCAATATTAAGGAGTATGATTTGAGAAGTAATTAGTATTTATAAAAGTGAAGAAGTAAAGTAAGAAAAGAATATAGAATTTAAGTTTTAAGGAGTATGCTTTGAGAAGTAATAAGTATTTTGAAAAGTGAAGAAGTAAAGTAAGAAGAGAAGATAGAATTTAAGTTTTAAGGAGTATGCTTTGAGAAGTATTACGTATTTAGAAAAGTGAAGAAGTAAAGTAAGAATAGAAGATAGAATTTCAGTTTTAAGGAGTATGCTTTGAGAAGTAATAAGTATTTAAAAAAGTGAAGAAGTAGAGTAAGAAAAGAAGATAGAATTTCAATATTAAGTAGTATGCTTTGAGAAGTAATAAGTTTTTAGAAAAGTGAAGAAGTAGAGTAAGAAAAGAAGATAGAATTTCAATATTAAGGAGTATGATTTGAGAAGTAATTAGTATTTAGAAAAGTGAAGAAGTAGAGTAAGAAAAGAAGATAGAATTTCAATATTAAGGAGTATGCTTTGAGAAGTAATAAGTATTTAGAAAAGTGAAGAAGTAGAGTAAGAAAAGAAGATAGAATTTCAATATTAAGGAGTATGATTTGGGAAGTAATAAGTATTTTGAAAAGTGAAGAAGTAAAGTAAGAATAGAAGATAGAATTTCGTTTTAAAGAGTATGTTTTGAGAAGTAATGATTATTTAAAAAAGTGAAGAAGTAAAGTAAGAAGAGAAGATAGAATTTCGTTTTAAAGAGTATGCTTTGAGAAGTAATAAGTATTTAGAAAAGTGAAGAAGTAAAGTAAGAAAAGAAGATAGAATTTCAGTTTTAAGGAGTATGCTTATAGAAGTAATAAGTATTTAGAAAAGTGAAGAAGTAAAGTAAGAAAAGAAGATAGAATTTCAATATTAAGGAGTATGCTTTGAGAAGTAATTAGTATTTAGAAAAGTGAAGAAGTAAGGTAAGAAAAGAATATTGAGATTAAGTTTTAAAGAGTATGCTTTGAGAAGTATTAAGTATATAAAAAAGTGAAGAAATAAAGTAAGAGAAGAAGATAGAATTTCAGTTTTAAAGAGTATGCTTTGAGAAGTAATTAGTATTTATAAAAGTGAAGAAGTAAAGTAAGAAAAGAAGATAGAATTTCAGTTTTTAGGAGTATGCTTTGAGAAGTAATAAGTATTTAGAAAAGTGAAGAAGTAAAGTAAGAAGAGAAGATAGAATTTCAGTTTTTAGGAGTATGCTTTGAGAAGTAATAAGTATTTAGAAAAGTGAAGAAGTAAAGTAAGAAGAGAAGATAGAATTTCAGTTTTAAGGAGTATGCTTTGAAAAGTAATTATTATTTAAAAAAGTGAAGAAGTAAAGTAAGAAGAGAAGATAGAATTTAAGTTTTAAGGAGTATGCTTTGAGAAGTAATAAGTATTTTGAAAAGTGAAGAAGTAAAGTAAGAAAAGAAGATAGAATTTCAGTTTTAAGGAGTATGCTTTGAGAAGTAATTAGTATTTATAAAAGTGAATAAGTAAAGTAAGAAAAGAAGATAGAATTTCAGTTTTTAGGAGTATGCTTTGAGAAGTAATAAGTATTTAGAAAAGTGAAGAAGTAAAGTAAGAAGAGAAGATAGAATTTCAGTTTTAAGGAGTATGCTTTGAGAAGTAATTATTATTTAAAAAGTGAAGAAGTAAAGTAAGAATAGAAGATAGAATTTCGTTTTAAAGAGTATGTTTTGAGAAGTAATTAGTATTTATAAAAGTGAAGAAGTAAAGTAAGAAAAGAAGATAGAATTTCAGTTTTAAAGAGTATGTTTTGATAAATAATAAGTATTTTGAAAAGTGAAGAAGTAAAGTAAGAAAAGAAGATAGAATTTCAGTTTTAAGGAGTATGCTTTGAAAAGTAATTATTATTTAAAAAAGTGAAGAAGTAAAGTAAGAAGAGAAGATAGAATTTAAGTTTTAAGGAGTATGCTTTGAGAAGTAATAAGTATTTAGAAAAGTGAAGAAGTAAAGTAAGAAGAGAAGATAGAATTTCAGTTTTAAGGAGTATGCTTTGAGAAGTAATAAGTATTTAGAAAAGTGAAGAAGTAAAGTAAGAAGAGAAGATAGAATTTCAGTTTTAAGGAGTAATCTTTGAGAAGTAATAAGTATTTAGAAAAGTGAAGAAGTAAAGTAAGAAAAGAATATAGTGATTAAGTTTTAAAGAGTATGCTTTGAGAAGTAATTAGTATTTATAAAAGTGAAGAAGTAAAGTAAGAAGAGAAGATAGAATTTCAGTTTTAAAGAGTATGCTTTGAGAAGTAATTAGTATTTATAAAAGTGAAGAAGTAAAGTAAGAAAAGAATATAGTGATTAAGTTTTAAAGAGTATGCTTTGAGAAGTAATTAGTATTTATAAAAGTGAAGAAGTAAAGTAAGAAAAGAAGATAGAATTTCAGTTTTTAGGAGTATGCTTTGAGAAGTAATAAGTATTTAGAAAAGTGAAGAAGTAAAGTAAGAAAAGAAGATAGAATTTCAGTTTTTAGGAGTATGCTTTGAGAAGTAATAAGTATTTAGAAAAGTGAAGAAGTTAAGTAAGAATAGAAGATAGAATTTCAGTTTTAAGGAGTATGCTTTGAGAAGTAATTAGTATTTAGAAAAGTGAAGAAGTAAAGTAAGAAGAGAAGATAGAATTTCAGTTTTTAGGAGTATGCTTTGAGAAGTAATAAGTATTTAGAAAAGTGAAGAAGTAAAGTAAGAAAAGAAGATAGAATTTCAGTTTTTAGGAGTATGCTTTGAGAAGTAATAAGTATTCTGAAAAGTGAATAAGTAAAGTAAGAAGAGAAGATAGAATTTCGTTTTTAGGAGTATGCTTTGAGAAGTATTACGTATTTAGAAAAGTGAAGAAGTTAAGTAAGAATAGAAGATAGAATTTCAGTTTTAAGGAGTATGCTTTGAGAAGTAATTAGTATTTAGAAAAGTGAAGAAGTAAAGTAAGAAAAGAAGATAGAATTTCAGTTTTTAGGAGTATGCTTTGAGAAGTAATAAGTATTTAGAAAAGTGAAGAAGTAAAGTAAGAAAAGAATATAGTGATTAAGTTTTAAGGAGTATGCTTTGAGAAGTAATAAGTATTTATAAAAGTGAAGAAGTAAAGTAAGAAGAGAAGATAGAATTTCAGTTTTAAAGAGTATGCTTTGAGAAGTAATAAGTATTTTGAAAAGTGAAGAAGTAAAGTAAGAAAAGAAGATAGAATTTCAGTTTTTAGGAGTATGCTTTGAGAAGTAATAAGTATTCTGAAAAGTGAATAAGTAAAGTAAGAAGAGAAGATAGAATTTCGTTTTTAGGAGTATGCTTTGAGAAGTATTACGTATTTAGAAAAGTGAAGAAGTAGAGTAAGAAAAGAAGATAGAATTTCAATATTAAGGAGTATGCTTTGAGAAGTAATAAGTATTTAGAAAAGTGAAGAAGTAGAGTAAGAAAAGAAGATAGAATTTCAGTTTTAAAGAGTATGTTTTGATAAATAATAAGTATTTTGAAAAGTGAAGAAGTAAAGTAAGAAAAGAAGATAGAATTTCAGTTTTAAGGAGTATGCTTTGAAAAGTAATTATTATTTAAAAAAGTGAAGAAGTAAAGTAAGAATAGAAGATAGAATTTCAGTTTTAAAGAGTATGCTTTGAGAAGTAATAAGTATTTAGAAAAGTGAAGAAGTAAAGTAAGAAAAGAAGATAGAATTTAAGTTTTAAGGAGTATGCTTCGAGAAGTAATTAGTATTTATAAAAGTGAAGAAGTAAAGTAAGAATAGAAGATAGAATTTCAGTTTTAAAGAGTATGCTTTGAGAAGTAATAAGTATTTAGAAAAGTGAAGAAGTAAAGTAAGAAGAGAAGATAGAATTTCAGTTTTAAGGAGTAATCTTTGAGAAGTAATAAGTATTTAGAAAAGTGAAGAAGTAAAGTAAGAAAAGAATATAGTGATTAAGTTTTAAAGAGTATGCTTTGAGAAGTAATTAGTATTTATAAAAGTGAAGAAGTAAAGTAAGAAGAGAAGATAGAATTTCAGTTTTAAGGAGTATGCTTTGAGAAGTAATTAGTATTTAGAAAAGTGAAGAAGTAAAGTAAGAAAAGAAGATAGAATTTAAGTTTTAAGGAGTATGCTTTGAGAAGTAATTAGTATTTATAAAAGTGAAGAAGTAAAGTAAGAAAAGAAGATAGAATTTCAGTTTTAAGGAGTATGCTTTGAAAAGTAATAAGTATTTAGAAAAGTGAAGAAGTAAAGTAAGAAAAGAAGATAGAATTTAAGTTTTAAGGAGTATGCTTTGAGAAGTAATTAGTATTTAGAAAAGTGAAGAAGTAAAGTAAGAAAAGAAGATAGAATTTCAATTTTAAGGAGTAATCTTTGAGAAGTAATAAGTATTTAGAAAAGTGAAGAAGTAAAGTAAGAAGAGAAGATAGAATTTCAGTTTTTAGGAGTATGCTTTGAGAAGTAATTAGTATTTTGAAAAGTGAAGAAGTAAAGTAAGAAAAGAAGATAGAATTTCAGTTTTTAGGAGTATGCTTTGAGAAGTAATAAGTATTCTGAAAAGTGAATAAGTAAAGTAAGAAGAGAAGATAGAATTTCGTTTTTAGGAGTATGCTTTGAGAAGTATTACGTATTTAGAAAAGTGAAGAAGTTAAGTAAGAATAGAAGATAGAATTTCAGTTTTAAGGAGTATGCTTTGAGAAGTAATAAGTATTCTGAAAAGTGAATAAGTAAAGTAAGAAGAGAAGATAGAATTTCGTTTTTAGGAGTATGCTTTGAGAAGTATTACGTATTTAGAAAAGTGAAGAAGTTAAGTAAGAAAAGAAGATAGAATTTCAGTTTTAAGGAGTATGCTTTGAGAAGTAATTAGTATTTATAAAAGTGAAGAAGTAAAGTAAGAAAAGAAGATAGAATTTCAGTTTTTAGGAGTATGCTTTGAGAAGTAATTAGTATTTATAAAAGTGAAGAAGTAAAGTAAGAAAAGAAGATAGAATTTCAGTTTTTAGGAGTATGCTTTGAGAAGTAATAAGTATTTAGAAAAGTGAAGAAGTAAAGTAAGAATAGAAGATAGAATTTCAGTTTTAAGGAGTATGCTTTGAGAAGTAATAAGTATTTAGAAAAGTGAAGAAGTAAAGTAAGAAAAGAAGATAGAATTTCAGTTTTTAGGAGTATGCTTTGAGAAGTAATAAGTATTTAGAAAAGTGAAGAAGTAAAGTAAGAAGAGAAGATAGAATTTCAGTCTTTAGGAGTATGCTTTGAGAAGTAATTAGTATTTAGAAAAGTGAAGAAGTAGAGTAAGAAAAGAAGATAGAATTTCAATTTTAAGGAGTATGCTTTGAGAAGTAATTAGTATTTATAAAAGTGAATAAGTAAAGTAAGAAGAGAAGATAGAATTTCGTTTTTAGGAGTATGCTTTGAGAAGTATTACGTATTTAGAAAAGTGAAGAAGTTAAGTAAGAATAGAAGATAGAATTTCAGTTTTAAAGAGTATGCTTTGAGAAGTAATAAGTATTTAGAAAAGTGAAGAAGTAAAGTAAGAAGAGAAGATAGAATTTCAGTTTTAAAGAGTATGCTTTGAGAAGTAATAAGTATTTAGAAAAGTGAAGAAGTAAAGTAAGAAGAGAAGATAGAATTTCAGTTTTAAAGAGTATGCTTTGAGAAGTAATAAGTATTTAAAAAAGTGAAGAAGTAGAGTAAGAAAAGAAGATAGAATTTCAATATTAAGTAGTATGCTTTGAGAAGTAATAAGTATTTAGAAAAGTGAAGAAGTAAAGTAAGAAAAGAAGATAGAATTTCAGTTTTAAGGAGTATGCTTTGAGAAGTAATTAGTATTTATAAAAGTGAAGAAGTAAAGTAAGAAGAGAAGATAGAATTTCAATATTAAGAAGTATGATTTGAGAAGTAATTAGTATTTTGAAAAGTGAAGAAGTAAAGTAAGAAAAGAATATAGAATTTAAGTTTTAAGGAGTATGCTTTGAGAAGTAATAAGTATTTTGAAAAGTGAAGAAGTAAAGTAAGAAGAGAAGATAGAATTTAAGTTTTAAGGAGTATGCTTTGAGAAGTATTACGTATTTAGAAAAGTGAAGAAGTTAAGTAAGAATAGAAGATAGAATTTCAGTTTTAAGGAGTATGCTTTGAGAAGTAATAAGTATTTTGAAAAGTGAAGAAGTAAAGTAAGAATAGAAGATAGAATTTCGTTTTAAAGAGTATGTTTTGAGAAGTAATGATTATTTAAAAAAGTGAAGAAGTAAAGTAAGAAGAGAAGATAGAATTTCGTTTTAAAGAGTATGCTTTGAGAAGTAATAAGTATTTAGAAAAGTGAAGAAGTAAAGTAAGAAAAGAAGATAGAATTTCAGTTTTAAGGAGTATGCTTATAGAAGTAATAAGTATTTAGAAAAGTGAAGAAGTAAAGTAAGAAAAGAAGATAGAATTTCAATATTAAGGAGTATGCTTTGAGAAGTAATTAGTATTTAGAAAAGTGAAGAAGTAAGGTAAGAAAAGAATATTGAGATTAAGTTTTAAAGAGTATGCTTTGAGAAGTATTAAGTATATAAAAAAGTGAAGAAATAAAGTAAGAGAAGAAGATAGAATTTCAGTTTTAAAGAGTATGCTTTGAGAAGTAATTAGTATTTATAAAAGTGAAGAAATAAAGTAAGAAAAGAAGATAGAATTTCAGTTTTTAGGAGTATGCTTTGAGAAGTAATAAGTATTTAGAAAAGTGAAGAAGTAAAGTAAGAAGAGAAGATAGAATTTCAGTTTTTAGGAGTATGCTTTGAGAAGTAATAAGTATTTAGAAAAGTGAAGAAGTAAAGTAAGAAAAGAAGATAGAATTTAAGTTTTAAGGAGTATGCTTTGAGAAGTAATTAGTATTTATAAAAGTGAAGAAGTAAAGTAAGAAGAGAAGATAGAATTTAAGTTTTAAGGAGTATGCTTTGAGAAGTAATAAGTATTTTGAAAAGTGAAGAAGTAAAGTAAGAAAAGAAGATAGAATTTCAGTTTTTAGGAGTATGCTTTGAGAAGTAATGATTATTTAAAAAAGTGAAGAAGTAAAGTAAGAAGAGAAGATAGAATTTCAGTTTTAAAGAGTATGCTTTGAGAAGTAATAAGTATTTAGAAAAGTGAAGAAGTAAAGTAAGAAGAGAAGATAGAATTTCAGTTTTTAGGAGTATGCTTTGAGAAGTAATAAGTATTTAGAAAAGTGAAGAAGTAAAGTAAGAAGAGAAGATAGAATTTCAGTTTTTAGGAGTATGCTTTGAGAAGTAATAAGTATTTAGAAAAGTGAAGAAGTAAAGTAAGAAAAGAAGATAGAATTTAAGTTTTAAGGAGTATGCTTTGAGAAGTAATTAGTATTTATAAAAGTGAAGAAGTAAAGTAAGAAGAGAAGATAGAATTTAAGTTTTAAGGAGTATGCTTTGAGAAGTAATAAGTATTTTGAAAAGTGAAGAAGTAAAGTAAGAAAAGAAGATAGAATTTCAGTTTTAAGGAGTATGCTTTGAGAAGTAATTAGTATTTATAAAAGTGAAGAAGTAGAGTAAGAAAAGAAGATAGAATTTCAGTTTTAAAGAGTATGCTTTGAGAAGTAATAAGTATTTAGAAAAGTGAAGAAGTAAAGTAAGAAAAGAAGATAGAATTTCAGTTTTAAAGAGTATGTTTTGATAAATAATAAGTATTTTGAAAAGTGAAGAAGTAAAGTAAGAAAAGAAGATAGAATTTAAGTTTTAAGGAGTATGCTTTGAAAAGTAATTATTATTTAAAAAAGTGAAGAAGTAAAGTAAGAAGAGAAGATAGAATTTAAGTTTTAAGGAGTATGCTTTGAGAAGTAATAAGTATTTAGAAAAGTGAAGAAGTAAAGTAAGAAAAGAAGATAGAATTTCAGTTTTAAAGAGTATGCTTTGAGAAGTAATAAGTATTTAGAAAAGTGAAGAAGTAAAGTAAGAAGAGAAGATAGAATTTCAGTTTTTAGGAGTATGCTTTGAGAAGTAATAAGTATTTAGAAAAGTGAAGAAGTAAAGTAAGAAAAGAAGATAGAATTTCAGTTTTTAGGAGTATGCTTTGAGAAGTAATAAGTATTTAGAAAAGTGAAGAAGTTAAGTAAGAATAGAAGATAGAATTTCAGTTTTAAGGAGTATGCTTTGAGAAGTAATTAGTATTTAGAAAAGTGAAGAAGTAAAGTAAGAAGAGAAGATAGAATTTCAGTTTTTAGGAGTATGCTTTGAGAAGTAATAAGTATTTAGAAAAGTGAAGAAGTAAAGTAAGAAAAGAAGATAGAATTTCAGTTTTTAGGAGTATGCTTTGAGAAGTAATAAGTATTCTGAAAAGTGAATAAGTAAAGTAAGAAGAGAAGATAGAATTTCGTTTTTAGGAGTATGCTTTGAGAAGTATTACGTATTTAGAAAAGTGAAGAAGTTAAGTAAGAATAGAAGATAGAATTTCAGTTTTAAGGAGTATGCTTTGAGAAGTAATTAGTATTTAGAAAAGTGAAGAAGTAAAGTAAGAAAAGAAGATAGAATTTCAGTTTTTAGGAGTATGCTTTGAGAAGTAATAAGTATTTAGAAAAGTGAAGAAGTAAAGTAAGAAAAGAATATAGTGATTAAGTTTTAAGGAGTATGCTTTGAGAAGTAATAAGTATTTATAAAAGTGAAGAAGTAAAGTAAGAAGAGAAGATAGAATTTCAGTTTTAAAGAGTATGCTTTGAGAAGTAATAAGTATTTTGAAAAGTGAAGAAGTAAAGTAAGAAAAGAAGATAGAATTTCAGTTTTTAGGAGTATGCTTTGAGAAGTAATAAGTATTCTGAAAAGTGAATAAGTAAAGTAAGAAGAGAAGATAGAATTTCGTTTTTAGGAGTATGCTTTGAGAAGTATTACGTATTTAGAAAAGTGAAGAAGTAGAGTAAGAAAAGAAGATAGAATTTCAATATTAAGGAGTATGCTTTGAGAAGTAATAAGTATTTAGAAAAGTGAAGAAGTAGAGTAAGAAAAGAAGATAGAATTTCAGTTTTAAAGAGTATGTTTTGAGAAGTAATTAGTATTTAGAAAAGTGAAGAAGTAAAGTAAGAAAAGAATATAGTGATTAAGTTTTAAAGAGTATGCTTTGAGAAGTAATTAGTATTTATAAAAGTGAAGAAGTAAAGTAAGAAAAGAAGATAGAATTTAAGTTTTAAGGAGTATGCTTTGAGAAGTAATTAGTATTTAAAAAAGTGAAGAAGTAAAGTAAGAAGAGAAGATAGAATTTAAGTTTTAAGGAGTATGCTTTGAGAAGTATTACGTATTTAGAAAAGTGAAGAAGTTAAGTAAGAATAGAAGATAGAATTTCAGTTTTAAGGAGTATGCTTTGAGAAGTAATTAGTATTTAGAAAAGTGAAGAAGTAAAGTAAGAAGAGAAGATAGAATTTCAGTTTTTAGGAGTATGCTTTGAGAAGTAATAAGTATTTAGAAAAGTGAAGAAGTAAAGTAAGAAAAGAAGATAGAATTTC
Organism: Loxodes magnus; assembly: GCA_946699065.1. Taxonomy (NCBI): domain Eukaryota; phylum Ciliophora; class Karyorelictea; order Loxodida; family Loxodidae; genus Loxodes; species Loxodes magnus. The sequence continues at coordinate 39,091 of CAMPDV010002650.1, forward strand.
AGTTTTTAGGAGTATGCTTTGAGAAGTAATAAGTATTCTGAAAAGTGAATAAGTAAAGTAAGAAGAGAAGATAGAATTTCGTTTTTAGGAGTATGCTTTGAGAAGTATTACGTATTTAGAAAAGTGAAGAAGTTAAGTAAGAATAGAAGATAGAATTTCAGTTTTAAGGAGTATGCTTTGAGAAGTAATTAGTATTTAGAAAAGTGAAGAAGTAAAGTAAGAAAAGAAGATAGAATTTCAGTTTTTAGGAGTATGCTTTGAGAAGTAATAAGTATTTAGAAAAGTGAAGAAGTAAAGTAAGAAAAGAATATAGTGATTAAGTTTTAAGGAGTATGCTTTGAGAAGTAATAAGTATTTATAAAAGTGAAGAAGTAAAGTAAGAAGAGAAGATAGAATTTCAGTTTTAAAGAGTATGCTTTGAGAAGTAATAAGTATTTAGAAAAGTGAAGAAGTAAAGTAAGAAGAGAAGATAGAATTTCAGTTTTTAGGAGTATGCTTTGAGAAGTAATTAGTATTTTGAAAAGTGAAGAAGTAAAGTAAGAATAGAAGATAGAATTTCAGTTTTTAGGAGTATGCTTTGAGAAGTAATAAGTATTCTGAAAAGTGAATAAGTAAAGTAAGAAGAGAAGATAGAATTTCGTTTTTAGGAGTATGCTTTGAGAAGTATTACGTATTTAGAAAAGTGAAGAAGTTAAGTAAGAATAGAAGATAGAATTTAAGTTTTAAAGAGTAATCTTTGAGAAGTAATAAGTATTCTGAAAAGTGAAGAAGTAAAGTAAGAAGAGAAGATAGAATTTCAGTTTTAAGGAGTATGCTTTGAGAAGTATTAAGTATTTAGAAAAGTGAAGAAGTAAAGTAAGAAGAGAAGATAGAATTTCAGTTTTAAAGAGTATGCTTTGAGAAGTAATTAGTATTTATAAAAGTGAAGAAGTAAAGTAAGAAAAGAAGATAGAATTTCAGTTTTAAGGAGTATGCTTTGAGAAGTAATTAGTATTTAGAAAAGTGAAGAAGTAGAGTAAGAAAAGAAGATAGAATTTCAATTTTAAGGAGTATGCTTTGAGAAGTAATTAGTATTTAGAAAAGTGAAGAAGTAAAGTAAGAAAAGAAGATAGAATTTAAGTTTTAAGGAGTATGCTTTGAGAAGTAATTAGTATTTATAAAAGTGAAGAAGTAAAGTAAGAAAAGAAGATAGAATTTCAGTTTTAAGGAGTATGCTTTGAGAAGTAATAAGTATTTAGAAAAGTGAAGAAGTAAAGTAAGAAAAGAAGATAGAATTTCAGTTTTAAGGAGTATGCTTTGAGAAGTATTAAGTATATAAAAAAGTGAAGAAGTAGAGTAAGAAAAGAAGATAGAATTTCAATATTAAGTAGTATGCTTTGAGAAGTAATAAGTATTTAGAAAAGTGAAGAAGTAGAGTAAGAAAAGAAGATAGAATTTCAATATTAAGGAGTATGATTTGAGAAGTAATTAGTATTTAGAAAAGTGAAGAAGTAAAGTAAGAAGAGAAGATAGTGATTAAGTTTTAAAGAGTATGCTTTGAGAAGTAATTAGTATTTATAAAAGTGAAGAAATAAAGTAAGAAAAGAAGATAGAATTTCAGTTTTTAGGAGTATGCTTTGAGAAGTAATTAGTATTTATAAAAGTGAAGAAGTAAAGTAAGAAAAGAAGATAGAATTTCAGTTTTAAGGAGTATGCTTTGAAAAGTAATAAGTATTTAGAAAAGTGAAGAAGTAAAGTAAGAAGAGAAGATAGAATTTCAGTTTTAAAGAGTATGCTTTGAGAAGTAATAAGTATTTTGAAAAGTGAAGAAGTAAAGTAAGAAAAGAAGATAGAATTTCAGTTTTTAGGAGTATGCTTTGAGAAGTAATAAGTATTTAGAAAAGTGAAGAAGTAAAGTAAGAAAAGAAGATAGAATTTAAGTTTTAAGGAGTATGCTTTGAGAAGTAATTAGTATTTATAAAAGTGAAGAAGTAAAGTAAGAATAGAAGATAGAATTTCAGTTTTTAGGAGTATGCTTTGAAAAGTAATAAGTATTTAGAAAAGTGAAGAAGTTAAGTAAGAAGAGAAGATAGAATTAAAGTTTTAAGGAGTATGCTTTGAGAAGTAATTAGTATTTAGAAAAGTGAAGAAGTAGAGTAAGAAAAGAAGATAGAATTTCAATTTTAAGGAGTATGCTTTGAGAAGTAATTAGTATTTAGAAAAGTGAAGAAGTAAAGTAAGAAAAGAAGATAGAATTTAAGTTTTAAGGAGTATGCTTTGAGAAGTAATTAGTATTTATAAAAGTGAAGAAGTAAAGTAAGAAAAGAAGATAGAATTTCAGTTTTAAGGAGTATGCTTTGAAAAGTAATAAGTATTTAGAAAAGTGAAGAAGTAAAGTAAGAAAAGAAGATAGAATTTAAGTTTTAAGGAGTATGCTTTGAGAAGTAATTAGTATTTAGAAAAGTGAAGAAGTAAAGTAAGAAAAGAAGATAGAATTTCAATTTTAAGGAGTAATCTTTGAGAAGTAATAAGTATTTAGAAAAGTGAAGAAGTAAAGTAAGAAGAGAAGATAGAATTTCAGTTTTTAGGAGTATGCTTTGAGAAGTAATTAGTATTTTGAAAAGTGAAGAAGTAAAGTAAGAATAGAAGATAGAATTTCAGTTTTTAGGAGTATGCTTTGAGAAGTAATAAGTATTCTGAAAAGTGAATAAGTAAAGTAAGAAGAGAAGATAGAATTTCGTTTTTAGGAGTATGCTTTGAGAAGTATTACGTATTTAGAAAAGTGAAGAAGTTAAGTAAGAATAGAAGATAGAATTTAAGTTTTAAAGAGTAATCTTTGAGAAGTAATAAGTATTCTGAAAAGTGAAGAAGTAAAGTAAGAAGAGAAGATAGAATTTCAGTTTTAAGGAGTATGCTTTGAGAAGTATTAAGTATTTAGAAAAGTGAAGAAGTAAAGTAAGAAGAGAAGATAGAATTTCAGTTTTAAAGAGTATGCTTTGAGAAGTAATTAGTATTTATAAAAGTGAAGAAGTAAAGTAAGAAAAGAAGATAGAATTTCAGTTTTAAGGAGTATGCTTTGAGAAGTAATTAGTATTTAGAAAAGTGAAGAAGTAAAGTAAGAAAAGAAGATAGAATTTCAATTTTAAGGAGTATGCTTTGAGAAGTATTACGTATTTAGAAAAGTGAAGAAGTTAAGTAAGAATAGAAGATAGAATTTCAGTTTTAAGGAGTATGCTTTGAGAAGTAATTAGTATTTAGAAAAGTGAAGAAGTAAAGTAAGAAGAGAAGATAGAATTTCAGTTTTTAGGAGTATGCTTTGAGAAGTAATAAGTATTTAGAAAAGTGAAGAAGTAAAGTAAGAAAAGAAGATAGAATTTCAGTTTTAAGGAGTATGCTTTGAGAAGTATTAAGTATATAAAAAAGTGAAGAAGTAAAGTAAGAAGAGAAGATAGAATTAAAGTTTTAAGGAGTATGCTTTGAGAAGTAATTAGTATTTATAAAGTTGAAGAAGTAAAGTAAGAAAAGAAGATAGAATTTCAGTTTTAAGGAGTATGCTTTGAGAAGTAATTAGTATTTAGAAAAGTGAAGAAGTAGAGTAAGAAAAGAAGATAGAATTTCAATTTTAAGGAGTATGCTTTGAGAAGTAATTAGTATTTAGAATAGTGAAGAAGTAAAGTAAGAAAAGAAGATAGAATTTAAGTTTTAAGGAGTATGCTTTGAGAAGTAATTAGTATTTATAAAAGTGAAGAAGTAAAGTAAGAAAAGAAGATAGAATTTCAGTTTTAAGGAGTATGCTTTGAAAAGTAATAAGTATTTAGAAAAGTGAAGAAGTAAAGTAAGAAGAGAAGATAGAATTTAAGTTTTAAGGAGTATGCTTTGAGAAGTAATTAGTATTTAGAAAAGTGAAGAAGTAAAGTAAGAAAAGAAGATAGAATTTCAATTTTAAGGAGTAATCTTTGAGAAGTAATAAGTATTTAGAAAAGTGAAGAAGTAAAGTAAGAAAAGAAGATAGAATTTCAGTTTTAAGGAGTATGCTTTGAGAAGTAATTAGTATTTAGAAAAGTGAAGAAGTAAAGTAAGAAAAGAAGATAGAATTTCAGTTTTAAGGAGTATGCTTTGAGAAGTAATTAGTATTTATAAAAGTGAAGAAGTAAAGTAAGAAGAGAAGATAGAATTTCAGTTTTAAAGAGTATGCTTTGAGAAGTAATAAGTATTTTGAAAAGTGAAGAAGTAAAGTAAGAAAAGAAGATAGAATTTCAGTTTTTAGGAGTATGCTTTGAGAAGTAATAAGTATTTAGAAAAGTGAAGAAGTAAAGTAAGAAGAGAAGATAGAATTTCAGTTTTAAGGAGTATGCTTTGAAAAGTAATTAGTATTTATAAAAGTGAAGAAGTAAAGTAAGAAAAGAAGATAGAATTTCAGTTTTAAGGAGTATGCTTTGAGAAGTATTAAGTATATAAAAAAGTGAAGAAGTAAAGTAAGAAGAGAAGATAGAATTAAAGTTTTAAGGAGTATGCTTTGAGAAGTAATTAGTATTTATAAAAGTGAAGAAGTAAAGTAAGAAAAGAAGATAGAATTTCAGTTTTAAGGAGTATGCTTTGAGAAGTAATTAGTATTTAGAAAAGTGAAGAAGTAAAGTAAGAAAAGAAGATAGAATTTCAGTTTTAAGGAGTATGCTTTGAGAAGTAATTAGTATTTATAAAAGTGAAGAAGTAAAGTAAGAAGAGAAGATAGAATTTCAGTTTTAAGGAGTATGCTTTGAAAAGTAATTAGTATTTATAAAAGTGAAGAAGTAAAGTAAGAAAAGAAGATAGAATTTCAGTTTTAAGGAGTATGCTTTGAGAAGTATTAAGTATATAAAAAAGTGAAGAAGTAAAGTAAGAAGAGAAGATAGAATTAAAGTTTTAAGGAGTATGCTTTGAGAAGTAATAAGTATTTAGAAAAGTGAAGAAGTAAAGTAAGAAAAGAAGATAGAATTTCAGTTTTAAGGAGTATGCCTTGAAAAGTAATTATTATTTAAAAAAGTGAAGAAGTAAAGTAAGAAAAGAAGATAGAATTTCAGTTTTAAGGAGTATGCTTTGAGAAGTAATTAGTATTTATAAAAGTGAAGAAGTAAAGTAAGAAGAGAAGATAGAATTTCAGTTTTAAAGAGTATGCTTTGAGAAGTAATAAGTATTTTGAAAAGTGAAGAAGTAAAGTAAGAAAAGAAGATAGAATTTCAGTTTTTAGGAGTATGCTTTGAGAAGTAATAAGTATTTAGAAAAGTGAAGAAGTAAAGTAAGAAAAGAATATAGTGATTAAGTTTTAAAGAGTATGCTTTGAGAAGTAATTAGTATTTATAAAAGTGAAGAAGTAAAGTAAGAAGAGAAGATAGAATTTCAGTTTTAAAGAGTATGCTTTGAGAAGTATTAAGTATATAAAAAAGTGAAGAAGTAAAGTAAGAAGAGAAGATAGAATTAAAGTTTTAAGGAGTATGCTTTGAGAAGTAATTAGTATTTAGAAAAGTGAAGAAGTAGAGTAAGAAAAGAAGATAGAATTTCAATTTTAAGGAGTATGCTTTGAGAAGTAATTAGTATTTAGAAAAGTGAAGAAGTAAAGTAAGAAAAGAAGATAGAATTTAAGTTTTAAGGAGTATGCTTTGAGAAGTAATTAGTATTTATAAAAGTGAAGAAGTAAAGTAAGAAAAGAAGATAGAATTTCAGTTTTAAGGAGTATGCTTTGAGAAGTAATTAGTATTTAGAAAAGTGAAGAAGTAGAGTAAGAAAAGAAGATAGAATTTCAGTTTTAAGGAGTATGCTTTGAGAAGTAATAAGTATTTAGAAAAGTGAAGAAGTAAAGTAAGAAAAGAAGATAGAATTTCAGTTTTAAAGAGTATGTTTTGATAAATAATAAGTATTTTGAAAAGTGAAGAAGTAAAGTAAGAAAAGAAGATAGAATTTCAGTTTTAAGGAGTATGCTTTGAAAAGTAATTATTATTTAAAAAAGTGAAGAAGTAAAGTAAGAAAAGAAGATAGAATTTCAGTTTTAAGGAGTATGCCTTGAAAAGTAATTATTATTTAAGAAAGTGAAGAAGTAAAGTAAGAAGAGAAGATAGAATTATTGTTTTAAGTAGTATGCTTTGAGAAGTAATAAGTATTTAGAAAAGTGAAGAAGTAAAGTAAGAAAAGAAGATAGAATTTAAGTTTTTAGGAGTATGCTTTGAGAAGTAATAAGTATTTAGAAAAGTGAAGAAGTAAAGTAAGAAGAGAAGATAGAATTTCAGTTTTAAGGAGTAATCTTTGAGAAGTAAAAAGTATTTAGAAAAGTGAAGAAGTAAAGTAAGAATAGAAGATAGAATTTCAGTTTTATTAAGTATGTTTTGATAAATAATAAGTATTTTGAAAAGTGAAGAAGTAAAGTAAAAAGAGAAGATAGAATTTCAGTTTTAAAGAGTATGCTTTGAGAAGTAATTAGTATTTATAAAAGTGAAGAAGTAAAGTAAGAAGAGAAGATAGAATTTCGTTTTTAGGAGTATGCTTTGAGAAGTATTACGTATTTAGAAAAGTGAAGAAGTTAAGTAAGAATAGAAGATAGAATTTCAGTTTTAAGGAGTATGCTTTGAGAAGTAATAAGTATTCTGAAAAGTGAATAAGTAAAGTAAGAAGAGAAGATAGAATTTCGTTTTTAGGAGTATGCTTTGAGAAGTATTACGTATTTAGAAAAGTGAAGAAGTAAAGTAAGAAAAGAAGATAGAATTTCAGTTTTAAAGAGTATGCTTTGAGAAGTAATAAGTATTTAAAAAAGTGAAGAAGTAGAGTAAGAAAAGAAGATAGAATTTCAATATTAAGTAGTATGCTTTGAGAAGTAATAAGTATTTAGAAAAGTGAAGAAGTAAAGTAAGAAAAGAAGATAGAATTTCAGTTTTAAGGAGTATGCTTTGAGAAGTAATTAGTATTTATAAAAGTGAAGAAGTAAAGTAAGAAGAGAAGATAGAATTTCAATATTAAGAAGTATGATTTGAGAAGTAATTAGTATTTTGAAAAGTGAAGAAGTAAAGTAAGAAAAGAATATAGAATTTAAGTTTTAAGGAGTATGCTTTGAGAAGTAATAAGTATTTTGAAAAGTGAAGAAGTAAAGTAAGAAGAGAAGATAGAATTTAAGTTTTAAGGAGTATGCTTTGAGAAGTATTACGTATTTAGAAAAGTGAAGAAGTTAAGTAAGAATAGAAGATAGAATTTCAGTTTTAAGGAGTATGCTTTGAGAAGTAATAAGTATTTAAAAAAGTGAAAAAGTAGAGTAAGAAAAGAAGATAGAATTTCAATATTAAGTAGTATGCTTTGAGAAGTAATAAGTATTTAGAAAAGTGAAGAAGTAGAGTAAGAAAAGAAGATAGAATTTCAATATTAAGGAGTATGATTTGAGAAGTAATTAGTATTTAGAAAAGTGAAGAAGTAAAGTAAGAAGAGAAGATAGAATTTAAGTTTTAAAGAGTAATCTTTGAGAAGTAATAAGTATTTAGAAAAGTGAAGAAGTAAAGTAAGAAAAGAAGATAGAATTTCAGTTTTAAGGAGTATGCTTTGAGAAGTAATAAGTATTTTGAAAAGTGAAGAAGTAAAGTAAGAATAGAAGATAGAATTTCGTTTTAAAGAGTATGTTTTGAGAAGTAATGATTATTTAAAAAAGTGAAGAAGTAAAGTAAGAAGAGAAGATAGAATTTCGTTTTAAAGAGTATGCTTTGAGAAGTAATAAGTATTTAGAAAAGTGAAGAAGTAAAGTAAGAAAAGAAGATAGAATTTCAGTTTTAAGGAGTATGCTTATAGAAGTAATAAGTATTTAGAAAAGTGAAGAAGTAAAGTAAGAAAAGAAGATAGAATTTCAATATTAAGGAGTATGCTTTGAGAAGTAATTAGTATTTAGAAAAGTGAAGAAGTAAGGTAAGAAAAGAATATTGAGATTAAGTTTTAAAGAGTATGCTTTGAGAAGTATTAAGTATATAAAAAAGTTAAGAAATAAAGTAAGAGAAGAAGATAGAATTTCAGTTTTAAAGAGTATGCTTTGAGAAGTAATTAGTATTTATAAAAGTGAAGAAATAAAGTAAGAAAAGAAGATAGAATTTCAGTTTTTAGGAGTATGCTTTGAGAAGTAATAAGTATTTAGAAAAGTGAAGAAGTAAAGTAAGAAGAGAAGATAGAATTTCAGTTTTTAGGAGTATGCTTTGAGAAGTAATAAGTATTTAGAAAAGTGAAGAAGTAAAGTAAGAAAAGAAGATAGAATTTAAGTTTTAAGGAGTATGCTTTGAGAAGTAATTAGTATTTATAAAAGTGAAGAAGTAAAGTAAGAAGAGAAGATAGAATTTAAGTTTTAAGGAGTATGCTTTGAGAAGTAATAAGTATTTTGAAAAGTGAAGAAGTAAAGTAAGAAAAGAAGATAGAATTTCAGTTTTTAGGAGTATGCTTTGAGAAGTAATGATTATTTAAAAAAGTGAAGAAGTAAAGTAAGAAGAGAAGATAGAATTAAAGTTTTAAGGAGTATGCTTTGAGAAGTAATTAGTATTTATAAAAGTGAAGAAGTAGAGTAAGAAAAGAAGATAGAATTTCAGTTTTAAAGAGTATGCTTTGAGAAGTAATAAGTATTTAGAAAAGTGAAGAAGTAAAGTAAGAAAAGAAGATAGAATTTCAGTTTTAAAGAGTATGTTTTGATAAATAATAAGTATTTTGAAAAGTGAAGAAGTAAAGTAAGAAAAGAAGATAGAATTTCAGTTTTAAGGAGTATGCTTTGAAAAGTAATTATTATTTAAAAAAGTGAAGAAGTAAAGTAAGAAGAGAAGATAGAATTTAAGTTTTAAGGAGTATGCTTTGAGAAGTAATAAGTATTTAGAAAAGTGAAGAAGTAAAGTAAGAAGAGAAGATAGAATTTCAGTTTTAAGGAGTATGCTTTGAGAAGTAATAAGTATTTAGAAAAGTGAAGAAGTAAAGTAAGAAAAGAATATAGTGATTAAGTTTTAAGGAGTATGCTTTGAGAAGTAATAAGTATTTAGAAAAGTGAAGAAGTAAAGTAAGAAAAGAATATAGTGATTAAGTTTTAAAGAGTATGCTTTGAGAAGTAATTAGTATTTATAAAAGTGAAGAAGTAAAGTAAGAAAAGAAGATAGAATTTCAGTTTTAAAGAGTATGTTTTGATAAATAATAAGTATTTTGAAAAGTGAAGAAGTAAAGTAAGAAAAGAAGATAGAATTTCAGTTTTAAGGAGTATGCTTTGAAAAGTAATTATTATTTAAAAAAGTGAAGAAGTAAAGTAAGAAGAGAAGATAGAATTTCAGTTTTTAGGAGTATGCTTTGAGAAGTAATAAGTATTTAGAAAAGTGAAGAAGTAAAGTAAGAAAAGAAGATAGAATTTAAGTTTTAAGGAGTATGCTTCGAGAAGTAATTAGTATTTATAAAAGTGAAGAAGTAAAGTAAGAATAGAAGATAGAATTTCAGTTTTAAAGAGTATGCTTTGAGAAGTAATAAGTATTTAGAAAAGTGAAGAAGTAAAGTAAGAAGAGAAGATAGAATTTCAGTTTTAAGGAGTATGCTTTGAGAATAATAAGTATTTAGAAAAGTGAAGAAGTAAAGTAAGAAAAGAATATAGTGATTAAGTTTTAAAGAGTATGCTTTGAGAAGTAATTAGTATTTATAAAAGTGAAGAAATAAAGTAAGAAAAGAAGATAGAATTTCAGTTTTTAGGAGTATGCTTTGAGAAGTAATAAGTATTTAGAAAAGTGAAGAAGTAAAGTAAGAAGAGAAGATAGAATTTAAGTTTTAAGGAGTATGCTTTGAGAAGTATTACGTATTTAGAAAAGTGAAGAAGTTAAGTAAGAAAAGAAGATAGAATTTCAGTTTTAAGGAGTATGCTTTGAGAAGTAATTAGTATTTATAAAAGTGAAGAAGTAAAGTAAGAAAAGAAGATAGAATTTCAGTTTTTAGGAGTATGCTTTGAGAAGTAATAAGTATTTAGAAAAGTGAAGAAGTAAAGTAAGAAGAGAAGATAGAATTTCAGTTTTAAGGAGTATGCTTTGAGAAGTAATAAGTATTTAGAAAAGTGAAGAAGTAAAGTAAGAAAAGAATATAGTGATTAAGTTTTAAAGAGTATGCTTTGAGAAGTAATTAGTATTTATAAAAGTGAAGAAGTAAAGTAAGAAAAGAAGATAGAATTTCAATATTAAGGAGTATGCTTTGAGAAGTAATAAGTATTTAGAAAAGTGAAGAAGTAAAGTAAGAAAAGAAGATAGAATTTAAGTTTTAAGGAGTATGCTTTGAGAAGTAATTAGTATTTAAAAAAGTGAAGAAGTAAAGTAAGAAGAGAAGATAGAATTTAAGTTTTAAGGAGTATGCTTTGAGAAGTATTACGTATTTAGAAAAGTGAAGAAGTTAAGTAAGAATAGAAGATAGAATTTCAGTTTTAAGGAGTATGCTTTGAGAAGTAATTAGTATTTAGAAAAGTGAAGAAGTAAAGTAAGAAGAGAAGATAGAATTTCAGTTTTTAGGAGTATGCTTTGAGAAGTAATAAGTATTTAGAAAAGTGAAGAAGTAAAGTAAGAAAAGAATATAGAATTTCAGTTTTTAGGAGTATGCTTTGAGAAGTAATAAGTATTCTGAAAAGTGAATAAGTAAAGTAAGAAGAGAAGATAGAATTTCGTTTTTAGGAGTATGCTTTGAGAAGTATTACGTATTTAGAAAAGTGAAGAAGTTAAGTAAGAATAGAAGATAGAATTTCAGTTTTAAGGAGTATGCTTTGAGAAGTAATTAGTATTTAGAAAAGTGAAGAAGTAAAGTAAGAAAAGAAGATAGAATTTCAGTTTTTAGGAGTATGCTTTGAGAAGTAATAAGTATTTAGAAAAGTGAAGAAGTAAAGTAAGAAAAGAATATAGTGATTAAGTTTTAAGGAGTATGCTTTGAGAAGTAATAAGTATTTATAAAAGTGAAGAAGTAAAGTAAGAAGAGAAGATAGAATTTCAGTTTTAAAGAGTATGCTTTGAGAAGTAATAAGTATTTTGAAAAGTGAAGAAGTAAAGTAAGAAAAGAAGATAGAATTTCAGTTTTTAGGAGTATGCTTTGAGAAGTAATAAGTATTTAGAAAAGTGAAGAAGTAAAGTAAGAAAAGAAGATAGAATTTAAGTTTTAAGGAGTATGCTTTGAGAAGTAATTAGTATTTAGAAAAGTGAAGAAGTAAAGTAAGAATAGAAGATAGAATTTCAGTTTTTAGGAGTATGCTTTGAAAAGTAATAAGTATTTAGAAAAGTGAAGAAGTTAAGTAAGAAGAGAAGATAGAATTAAAGTTTTAAGGAGTATGCTTTGAGAAGTAATTAGTATTTAGAAAAGTGAAGAAGTAGAGTAAGAAAAGAAGATAGAATTTCAATTTTAAGGAGTATGCTTTGAGAAGTAATTAGTATTTAGAAAAGTGAAGAAGTAAAGTAAGAAAAGAAGATAGAATTTAAGTTTTAAGGAGTATGCTTTGAGAAGTAATTAGTATTTATAAAAGTGAAGAAGTAAAGTAAGAAAAGAAGATAGAATTTCAGTTTTAAGGAGTATGCTTTGAAAAGTAATAAGTATTTAGAAAAGTGAAGAAGTAAAGTAAGAAAAGAAGATAGAATTTAAGTTTTAAGGAGTATGCTTTGAGAAGTAATTAGTATTTAGAAAAGTGAAGAAGTAAAGTAAGAAAAGAAGATAGAATTTCAATTTTAAGGAGTAATCTTTGAGAAGTAATAAGTATTTAGAAAAGTGAAGAAGTAAAGTAAGAAGAGAAGATAGAATTTCAGTTTTTAGGAGTATGCTTTGAGAAGTAATTAGTATTTTGAAAAGTGAAGAAGTAAAGTAAGAATAGAAGATAGAATTTCAGTTTTTAGGAGTATGCTTTGAGAAGTAATAAGTATTCTGAAAAGTGAATAAGTAAAGTAAGAAGAGAAGATAGAATTTCAGTTTTTAGGAGTATGCTTTGAGAAGTAATAAGTATTTAGAAAAGTGAAGAAGTTAAGTAAGAATAGAAGATAGAATTTAAGTTTTAAAGAGTAATCTTTGAGAAGTAATAAGTATTCTGAAAAGTGAAGAAGTAAAGTAAGAAGAGAAGATAGAATTTCAGTTTTAAGGAGTATGCTTTGAGAAGTATTAAGTATTTAGAAAAGTGAAGAAGTAAAGTAAGAAGAGAAGATAGAATTTCAGTTTTAAAGAGTATGCTTTGAGAAGTAATTAGTATTTATAAAAGTGAAGAAGTAAAGTAAGAAAAGAAGATAGAATTTCAGTTTTAAGGAGTATGCTTTGAGAAGTAATTAGTATTTAGAAAAGTGAAGAAGTAAAGTAAGAAAAGAAGATAGAATTTCAGTTTTAAGGAGTATGCTTTGAGAAGTAATAAGTATTTAGAAAAGTGAAGAAGTAAAGTAAGAAAAGAAGATAGAATTTCAGTTTTAAGGAGTATGCTTTGAGAAGTATTAAGTATATAAAAAAGTGAAGAAGTAAAGTAAGAAGAGAAGATAGAATTAAAGTTTTAAGGAGTATGCTTTGAGAAGTAATTAGTATTTATAAAGTTGAAGAAGTAAAGTAAGAAAAGAAGATAGAATTTCAGTTTTAAGGAGTATGCTTTGAGAAGTAATTAGTATTTAGAAAAGTGAAGAAGTAGAGTAAGAAAAGAAGATAGAATTTCAATTTTAAGGAGTATGCTTTGAGAAGTAATTAGTATTTAGAAAAGTGAAGAAGTAAAGTAAGAAAAGAAGATAGAATTTAAGTTTTAAGGAGTATGCTTTGAGAAGTAATTAGTATTTATAAAAGTGAAGAAGTAAAGTAAGAAAAGAAGATAGAATTTCAGTTTTAAGGAGTATGCTTTGAAAAGTAATAAGTATTTAGAAAAGTGAAGAAGTAAAGTAAGAAGAGAAGATAGAATTTAAGTTTTAAGGAGTATGCTTTGAGAAGTAATTAGTATTTAGAAAAGTGAAGAAGTAAAGTAAGAAAAGAAGATAGAATTTCAATTTTAAGGAGTAATCTTTGAGAAGTAATAAGTATTTAGAAAAGTGAAGAAGTAAAGTAAGAAAAGAAGATAGAATTTCAGTTTTAAGGAGTATGCTTTGAGAAGTAATTAGTATTTAGAAAAGTGAAGAAGTAAAGTAAGAAAAGAAGATAGAATTTCAGTTTTAAGGAGTATGCTTTGAGAAGTAATTAGTATTTATAAAAGTGAAGAAGTAAAGTAAGAAGAGAAGATAGAATTTCAGTTTTAAAGAGTATGCTTTGAGAAGTAATAAGTATTTTGAAAAGTGAAGAAGTAAAGTAAGAAAAGAAGATAGAATTTCAGTTTTTAGGAGTATGCTTTGAGAAGTAATAAGTATTTAGAAAAGTGAAGAAGTAAAGTAAGAAGAGAAGATAGAATTTCAGTTTTAAGGAGTATGCTTTGAAAAGTAATTAGTATTTATAAAAGTGAAGAAGTAAAGTAAGAAAAGAAGATAGAATTTCAGTTTTAAGGAGTATGCTTTGAGAAGTATTAAGTATATAAAAAAGTGAAGAAGTAAAGTAAGAAGAGAAGATAGAATTAAAGTTTTAAGGAGTATGCTTTGAGAAGTAATTAGTATTTATAAAAGTGAAGAAGTAAAGTAAGAAAAGAAGATAGAATTTCAGTTTTAAGGAGTATGCTTTGAGAAGTAATTAGTATTTAGAAAAGTGAAGAAGTAAAGTAAGAAAAGAAGATAGAATTTCAGTTTTAAGGAGTATGCTTTGAGAAGTAATTAGTATTTATAAAAGTGAAGAAGTAAAGTAAGAAGAGAAGATAGAATTTCAGTTTTAAGGAGTATGCTTTGAAAAGTAATTAGTATTTATAAAAGTGAAGAAGTAAAGTAAGAAAAGAAGATAGAATTTCAGTTTTAAGGAGTATGCTTTGAGAAGTATTAAGTATATAAAAAAGTGAAGAAGTAAAGTAAGAAGAGAAGATAGAATTTAAGTTTTAAGGAGTATGCTTTGAGAAGTAATAAGTATTTAGAAAAGTGAAGAAGTAAAGTAAGAAGAGAAGATAGAATTTCAGTTTTAAGGAGTATGCCTTGAAAAGTAATTATTATTTAAAAAAGTGAAGAAGTAAAGTAAGAAAAGAAGATAGAATTTCAGTTTTAAGGAGTATGCTTTGAGAAGTAATTAGTATTTATAAAAGTGAAGAAGTAAAGTAAGAAGAGAAGATAGAATTTCAGTTTTAAAGAGTATGCTTTGAGAAGTAATAAGTATTTTGAAAAGTGAAGAAGTAAAGTAAGAAAAGAAGATAGAATTTCAGTTTTTAGGAGTATGCTTTGAGAAGTAATAAGTATTTAGAAAAGTGAAGAAGTAAAGTAAGAAAAGAATATAGTGATTAAGTTTTAAAGAGTATGCTTTGAGAAGTAATTAGTATTTATAAAAGTGAAGAAGTAAAGTAAGAAGAGAAGATAGAATTTCAGTTTTAAAGAGTATGCTTTGAGAAGTATTAAGTATATAAAAAAGTGAAGAAGTAAAGTAAGAAGAGAAGATAGAATTAAAGTTTTAAGGAGTATGCTTTGAGAAGTAATTAGTATTTAGAAAAGTGAAGAAGTAGAGTAAGAAAAGAAGATAGAATTTCAATTTTAAGGAGTATGCTTTGAGAAGTAATTAGTATTTAGAAAAGTGAAGAAGTAAAGTAAGAAAAGAAGATAGAATTTAAGTTTTAAGGAGTATGCTTTGAGAAGTAATTAGTATTTATAAAAGTGAAGAAGTAAAGTAAGAAAAGAAGATAGAATTTCAGTTTTAAGGAGTATGCTTTGAGAAGTAATTAGTATTTAGAAAAGTGAAGAAGTAGAGTAAGAAAAGAAGATAGAATTTCAGTTTTAAGGAGTATGCTTTGAGAAGTAATAAGTATTTAGAAAAGTGAAGAAGTAAAGTAAGAAAAGAAGATAGAATTTCAGTTTTAAAGAGTATGTTTTGATAAATAATAAGTATTTTGAAAAGTGAAGAAGTAAAGTAAGAAAAGAAGATAGAATTTCAGTTTTAAGGAGTATGCTTTGAAAAGTAATTATTATTTAAAAAAGTGAAGAAGTAAAGTAAGAAAAGAAGATAGAATTTCAGTTTTAAGGAGTATGCCTTGAAAAGTAATTATTATTTAAGAAAGTGAAGAAGTAAAGTAAGAAGAGAAGATAGAATTATTGTTTTAAGTAGTATGCTTTGAGAAGTAATAAGTATTTAGAAAAGTGAAGAAGTAAAGTAAGAAAAGAAGATAGAATTTAAGTTTTTAGGAGTATGCTTTGAGAAGTAATAAGTATTTAGAAAAGTGAAGAAGTAAAGTAAGAAGAGAAGATAGAATTTCAGTTTTAAGGAGTAATCTTTGAGAAGTAAAAAGTATTTAGAAAAGTGAAGAAGTAAAGTAAGAATAGAAGATAGAATTTCAGTTTTATTAAGTATGTTTTGATAAATAATAAGTATTTTGAAAAGTGAAGAAGTAAAGTAAAAAGAGAAGATAGAATTTCAGTTTTAAAGAGTATGCTTTGAGAAGTAATTAGTATTTATAAAAGTGAAGAAGTAAAGTAAGAAGAGAAGATAGAATTTCAGTTTTAAGGAGTATGCTTTGAAAAGTAATAAGTATTTAGAAAAGTGAAGAAGTAAAGTAAGAAAAGAAGATAGAATTTAAGTTTTAAGGAGTATGCTTTGAGAAGTAATAAGTATTTAGAAAAGTGAAGAAGTAAAGTAAGAAAAGAAGATAGAATTTCAATTTTAAGGAGTAATCTTTGAGAAGTAATAAGTATTTAGAAAAGTGAAGAAGTAAAGTAAGAAGAGAAGATAGAATTTCAGTTTTTAGGAGTATGCTTTGAGAAGTAATTAGTATTTTGAAAAGTGAAGAAGTAAAGTAAGAATAGAAGATAGAATTTCAGTTTTTAGGAGTATGCTTTGAGAAGTAATAAGTATTCTGAAAAGTGAATAAGTAAAGTAAGAAGAGAAGATAGAATTTCGTTTTTAGGAGTATGCTTTGAGAAGTATTACGTATTTAGAAAAGTGAAGAAGTTAAGTAAGAATAGAAGATATAATTTAAGTTTTAAAGAGTAATCTTTGAGAAGTAATAAGTATTCTGAAAAGTGAAGAAGTAAAGTAAGAAGAGAAGATAGAATTTCAGTTTTTAGGAGTATGCTTTGAGAAGTAATAAGTATTTAGAAAAGTGAAGAAGTAAAGTAAGAAAAGAAGATAGAATTTCAGTTTTAAAGAGTATGCTTTGAGAAGTAATAAGTATTTATAAAAGTGAAGAAGTAAAGTAAGAAAAGAATATAGTGATTAAGTTTTAAAGAGTATGCTTTGAGAAGTAATAAGTATTTTGAAAAGTGAAGAAATAAAGTAAGAATAGAAGATAGAATTTAAGTTTTAAAGAGTAATCTTTGAGAAGTAATAAGTATTTTGAAAAGTGAAGAAGTAAAGTAAGAATAGAAGATAGAATTTCGTTTTAAAGAGTATGTTTTGAGAAGTAATGATTATTTATAAAAGTGAAGAAGTAAAGTAACAAAAGAATATAGTGATTAAGTTTTAAAGAGTATGCTTTGAGAAGTAATAAGTATTTTGAAAAGTGAAGAAGTAAAGTAAGAAAAGAAGATAGAATTTAAGTTTTAAGGAGTATGCTTTGAGAAGTAAAAAGTATTCAAAAAAGTGAAGAAATAAAGTAAGAGAAGAAGATAGAATTTCAGTTTTAAGGAGTATGCTTTGAGAAGTATTAAGTATTTATAAAAGTGAAGAAGTAAAGTAAGAAAAGAATATAGTGATTAAGTTTTAAAGAGTATGCTTTGAGAAGTAATAAGTATTTTGAAAAGTGAAGAAGTAAAGTAAGAATAGAAGATAGAATTTTAGTTTTAAGGAGTATGCTTTGAGAAGTAATAAGTATTTATAAAAGTGAAGAAGTAAAGTAAGAAAAGAAGATAGAATTTCAGTTTTAAGGAGTATGCTTTGAGAAGTATTAAGTATTTATAAAAGTAAAGAAGTAAAGTAAGAAAAGAAGATAGAATTTAAGTTTTAAGGAGTATGCTTTGAGAAGTAATTAGTATTTATAAAAGTGAAGAAGTAAAGTAAGAAAAGAAGATAGAATTTCAGTTTTAAGGAGTATGCTTTGAGAAGTAATAAGTATTTAGAAAAGTGAAGAAGTAAAGTAAGAATAGAAGATAGAATTTTAGTTTTAAGGAGTATGCTTTGAGAAGTAAAAAGTATTCAAAAAAGTGAAGAAATAAAGTAAGAGAAGAAGATAGAATTTCAGTTTTAAGGAGTATGCTTTGAGAAGTAAAAAGTATTTAGAAAAGTGAAGAAGTAAAGTAAGAATAGAAGATAGAATTTAGTTTTAAGGAGTATGCTTTGAAAAGTAATTATTATTTAAAAAAGTGAAGAAGTAAAGTAAGAAGAGAAGATAGAATTTAAGTTTTAAGGAGTATGCTTTGAGAAGTAATAAGTATTTAGAAAAGTGAAGAAGTAAAGTAAGAAAAGAAGATAGAATTTCAGTTTTTAGGAGTATGCTTTGAGAAGTAATTAGTATTTAGAAAAGTGAAGAAGTAAAGTAAGAAAAGAAGATAGAATTATTGTTTTAAGTAGTATGCTTTGAGAAGGTAAAAGTATTCAAAAAAGTGAAGAAATAAAGTAAGAGAAGAAGATAGAATTTCAGTTTTAAGGAGTATGCTTTGAGAAGTAATAAGTATTTAGAAAAGTGAAGAAGTAAAGTAAGAAGAGAAGATAGAATTTCAGTTTTTAGGAGTATGCTTTGAGAAGTAATAAGTATTTAGAAAAGTGAAGAAGTAAAGTAAGAAGAGAAGATAGAATTTCAGTTTTTAGGAGTATGCTTTGAGAAGTAATAAGTATTTAGAAAAGTGAAGAAGTAAAGTAAGAAAAGAAGATAGAATTTCAGTTTTAAGGAGTATGCTTTGAGAAGTAATTAGTATTTATAAAAGTGAAGAAGTAAAGTAAGAAAAGAAGATAGAATTTCAGTTTTTAGGAGTATGCTTTGAGAAGTAATAAGTATTTTGAAAAGTGAAGAAGTAAAGTAAGAATAGAAGATAGAATTTAAGTTTTAAAGAGTAATCTTTGAGAAGTAATAAGTATTTTGAAAAGTGAAGAAGTAAAGTAAGAATAGAAGATAGAATTTCGTTTTAAAGAGTATGTTTTGAGAAGTAATGATTATTTATAAAAGTGAAGAAGTAAAGTAAGAATAGAAGATAGAATTTAGTTTTTAGGAGTATGCTTTGAGAAGTAATAAGTATTTTGAAAAGTGAAGAAGTAAAGTAAGAAGAGAAGATAGAATTTAAGTTTTAAGGAGTATGCTTTGAGAAGTAATTAGTATTTATAAAAGTGAAGAAGTAAAGTAAGAAAAGAAGATAGAATTTCAGTTTTAAGGAGTATGCTTTGAGAAGTATTAAGTATTTATAAAAGTGAAGAAGTAAAGTAAGAATAGAAGATAGAATTTCAGTTTTAAGGAGTATGCTTTGAGAAGTAATAAGTATTCTGAAAAGTGAATAAGTAAAGTAAGAAAAGAATATAGTGATTAAGTTTTAAAGAGTATGCTTTGAGAAGTAATAAGTATTTTGAAAAGTGAAGAAGTAAAGTAAGAATAGAAGATAGAATTTAAGTTTTAAAGAGTAATCTTTGAGAAGTAATAAGTATTTTGAAAAGTGAAGAAGTAAAGTAAGAATAGAAGATAGAATTTCGTTTTAAAGAGTATGTTTTGAGAAGTAATGATTATTTATAAAAGTGAAGAAGTAAAGTAAGAAAAGATGATAAAATTTCAGTTTTAAAGAGTATGCTTTGAGAAGTAATAAGTATTTAGAAAAGTGAAGAAGTAAGGTAAGAAAAGAATATTGAGATTAAGTTTTAAAGAGTATGCTTTGAGAAGTATTAAGTATATAAAAAAGTGAAGAAATAAAGTAAGAGAAGAAGATAGAATTTCAGTTTTAAGGAGTATGCTTTGAGAAGTAATAAGTATTTAGAAAAGTGAAGAAGTAAAGTAAGAATAGAAGATAGAATTTAGTTTTTAGGAGTATGCTTTGAGAAGTAATAAGTATTTAGAAAAGTGAAGAAGTAAAGTAAGAATAGAAGATAGAATTTCAGTTTTTAGGAGTATGCTTTGAGAAGTAATAAGTATTTAGAAAAGTGAAGAAGTAAAGTAAGAAAAGAAGATAGAATTTCAGTTTTAAGGAGTATGCTTTGAGAAGTAATAAGTATTCTGAAAAGTGAATAAGTAAAGTAAGAAAAGAATATAGTGATTAAGTTTTAAAGAGCATGCTTTGAGAAGTAATAAGTATTTTGAAAAGTGAAGAAGTAAAGTAAGAATAGAAGATAGAATTTTAGTTTTAAGGAGTATGCTTTGAGAAGTAAAAAGTATTCAAAAAAGTGAAGAAATAAAGTAAGAGAAGAAGATAGAATTTCAGTTTTAAGGAGTATGCTTTGAGAAGTAAAAAGTATTTAGAAAAGTGAAGAAGTAAAGTAAGAATAGAAGATAGAATTTAGTTTTAAGGAGTATGCTTTGAAAAGTAATTATTATTTAAAAAAGTGAAGAAGTAAAGTAAGAAGAGAAGATAGAATTTAAGTTTTAAGGAGTATGCTTTGAGAAGTAATAAGTATTTAGAAAAGTGAAGAAGTAAAGTAAGAAAAGAAGATAGAATTTCGTTTTTAGGAGTATGCTTTGAGAAGTAATTAGTATTTAGAAAAGTGAAGAAGTAAAGTAAGAAAAGAAGATAGAATTATTGTTTTAAGTAGTATGCTTTGAGAAGGTAAAAGTATTCAAAAAAGTGAAGAAATAAAGTAAGAGAAGAAGATAGAATTTCAGTTTTAAGGAGTATGCTTTGAGAAGTAATAAGTATTTAGAAAAGTGAAGAAGTAAAGTAAGAAGAGAAGATAGAATTTCAGTTTTTAGGAGTATGCTTTGAGAAGTAATAAGTATTTAGAAAAGTGAAGAAGTAAAGTAAGAAGAGAAGATAGAATTTCAGTTTTTAGGAGTATGCTTTGAGAAGTAATAAGTATTCTGAAAAGTGAAGAAGTAAAGTAAGAAAAGAAGATAGAATTATTGTTTTAAGTAGTATGCTTTGAGAAGTTAAAAGTATTCAAAAAAGTGAAGAAATAAAGTAAGAGAAGAAGATAGAATTTCAGTTTTAAAGAGTATGCTTTGAGAAGTAATAAGTATTTAGAAAAGTGAAGAAGTAAAGTAAGAATAGAAGATAGAATTTCAGTTTTTAGGAGTATGCTTTGAGAAGTAATAAGTATTTAGAAAAGTGAAGAAGTAAAGTAAGAAGAGAAGATAGAATTTCAGTTTTAAGGAGTAATCTTTGAGAAGTAATTAGTATTTATAAAAGTGAAGAAGTAAAGTAAGAAAAGAAGATAGAATTTCAGTTTTAAGGAGTATGCTTTGAGAAGTATTACGTATTTAGAAAAGTGAAGAAGTTAAGTAAGAATAGAAGATAGAATTTCAGTTTTAAGGAGTATGCTTTGAGAAGTAATTAGTATTTAAAAAAGTGAAGAAGTAAAGTAAGAAAAGAATATAGTGATTAAGTTTTAAAGAGTATGCTTTGAGAAGTAATAAGTATTTTGAAAAGTGAAGAAGTAAAGTAAGAATAGAAGATAGAATTTAAGTTTTAAGGAGTAATCTTTGAGAAGTAATTAGTATTTAGAAAAGTGAAGAAGTAAAGTAAGAAAAGAATATAGTGATTAAGTTTTAAAGAGTATGCTTTGAGAAGTAATTAGTATTTAGAAAAGTGAAGAAGTAAAGTAAGAATAGAAGATAGAATTTAAGTTTTAAAGAGTAATCTTTGAGAAGTAATTAGTATTTAGAAAAGTGAAGAAGTAAGGTAAGAAAAGAATATTGAGATTAAGTTTTAAAGAGTATGCTTTGAGAAGTATTAAGTATATAAAAAAGTGAAGAAGTAAAGTAAGAAAAGATGATAAAATTTCAGTTTTAAAGAGTATGCTTTGAGAAGTAATAAGTATTTAGAAAAGTGAAGAAGTAAGGTAAGAAAAGAATATTGAGATTAAGTTTTAAAGAGTATGCTTTGAGAAGTATTAAGTATATAAAAAAGTGAAGAAATAAAGTAAGAGAAGAAGATAGAATTTCAGTTTTAAGGAGTATGCTTTGAGAAGTAATAAGTATTTAGAAAAGTGAAGAAGTAAAGTAAGAATAGAAGATAGAATTTAGTTTTTAGGAGTATGCTTTGAGAAGTAATAAGTATTTAGAAAAGTGAAGAAGTAAAGTAAGAATAGAAGATAGAATTTCAGTTTTTAGGAGTATGCTTTGAGAAGTAATAAGTATTTAGAAAAGTGAAGAAGTAAAGTAAGAAAAGAAGATAGAATTTAAGTTTTAAGGAGTATGCTTTGAGAAGTAATGATTATTTATAAAAGTGAAGAAGTAAAGTAAGAAAAGAAGATAGAATTTAAGTTTTAAGGAGTATGCTTTGAGAAGTAATGATTATTTATAAAAGTGAAGAAGTAAAGTAAGAAAATAAGATAGAATTTCAGTTTTTAGGAGTATGCTTTGAGAAGTAATAAGTATTCTGAAAAGTGAATAAGTAAAGTAAGAAGAGAAGATAGAATTTCGTTTTTAGGAGTATGCTTTGAGAAGTATTACGTATTTATAAAAGTGAAGAAGTAAAGTAAGAAAAGAAGATAGAATTTCAGTTTTAAGGAGTATGCTTTGAGTTGTAATAAGTATTTATAAAAGTGAAGAAGTAGAGTAAGAATAGAAGATAGAATTTAAGTTTTAAGGAGTAATCTTTGAGAAGTAATTAGTATTTAGAAAAGTGAAGAAGTAAAGTAAGAAAAGAAGATAGAATTTCAGTTTTAAGGAGTATGCTTTGAGAAGTAATTATTATTTAAAAAAGTGAAGAAGTAAAGTAAGAATAGAAGATAGAATTTAAGTTTTAAAGAGTATGCTTTGAGAAGTATTACGTATTTAGAAAAGTGAAGAAGTTAAGTAAGAATAGAAGATAGAATTTCAGTTTTAAGGAGTATGCTTCGAGAAGTAATTAGTATTTATAAAAGTGAAGAAGTAAAGTAAGAATAGAAGATAGAATTTCAGTTTTAAAGAGTATGCTTTGAGAAGTAATAAGTATTTAGAAAAGTGAAGAAGTAAAGTAAGAAGAGAAGATAGAATTTCAGTTTTAAGGAGTATGCTTTGAGAAGTAATAAGTATTTAGAAAAGTGAAGAAGTAAGGTAAGAAAAGAATATTGAGATTAAGTTTTAAAGAGTATGCTTTGAGAAGTATTAAGTATATAAAAAAGTGAAGAAATAAAGTAAGAGAAGAAGATAGAATTTCAGTTTTAAGGAGTATGCTTTGAGAAGTAATAAGTATTTAGAAAAGTGAAGAAGTAAAGTAAGAATAGAAGATAGAATTTAGTTTTTAGGAGTATGCTTTGAGAAGTAATAAGTATTTAGAAAAGTGAAGAAGTAAAGTAAGAAGAGAAGATAGAATTTAAGTTTTAAGGAGTATGCTTTGAGAAGTAATAAGTATTTAGAAAAGTGAAGAAGTAAAGTAAGAATAGAAGATAGAATTTAAGTTTTAAGGAGTAATCTTTGAGAAGTAATTAGTATTTAGAAAAGTGAAGAAGTAAAGTAAGAAAAGAATATAGTGATTAAGTTTTAAAGAGTATGCTTTGAGAAGTAATTAGTATTTAGAAAAGTGAAGAAGTAAAGTAAGAATAGAAGATAGAATTTAAGTTTTAAAGAGTAATCTTTGAGAAGTAATTAGTATTTAGAAAAGTGAAGAAGTAAGGTAAGAAAAGAATATTGAGATTAAGTTTTAAAGAGTATGCTTTGAGAAGTATTAAGTATATAAAAAAGTGAAGAAATAAAGTAAGAGAAGATGATAGAATTTCAATTTTAAGGAGTAATCTTTGAGAAGTAATAAGTATTTAGAAAAGTGAAGAAGTAAAGTAAGAAAAGAATATAGTGATTAAGTTTTAAAGAGTATGCTTTGAGAAGTAATTAGTATTCTGAAAAGTGAAGAAGTAAAGTAAGAGAAGAAGATAGAATTTCAGTTTTAAGGAGTATGCTTTGAGAAGTAATAAGTATTTAGAAAAGTGAAGAAGTAAAGTAAGAATAGAAGATAGAATTTAGTTTTTAGGAGTATGCTTTGAGAAGTAATAAGTATTTAGAAAAGTGAAGAAGTAAAGTAAGAAGAGAAGATAGAATTTAAGTTTTAAGGAGTATGCTTTGAAAAGTAATAAGTATTTAGAAAAGTGAAGAAATAAAGTAAGAAAAGAAGATAGAATTTAAGTTTTAAGGAGTATGCTTTGAGAAGTAATTAGTATTTAGAAAAGTGAAGAAGTAAAGTAAGAAAAGAAGATAGAATTTCAATTTTAAGGAGTAATCTTTGAGAAGTAATAAGTATTTATAAAAGTGAAGAAGTAAAGTAAGAAGAGAAGATAGAATTTCAGTTTTAAGGAGTATGCTTTGAGAAGTAATAAGTATTTTGAAAAGTGAAGAAGTAAAGTAAGAATAGAAGATAGAATTTCAGTTTTTAGGAGTATGCTTTGAGAAGTAATAAGTATTCTGAAAAGTGAAGAAGTAAAGTAAGAAGAGAAGATAGAATTTCAGTTTTTAGGAGTATGCTTTGAGAAGTAATAAGTATTTAGAAAAGTGAAGAAGTAAAGTAAGAAAAGAAGATAGAATTTAAGTTTTAAGGAGTATGCTTCGAGAAGTAATTAGTATTTATAAAAGTGAAGAAGTAAAGTAACAAAAGAATATAGTGATTAAGTTTTAAAGAGTATGCTTTGAGAAGTAATAAGTATTTTGAAAAGTGAAGAAGTAAAGTAAGAAAAGAAGATAGAATTATTGTTTTTAGGAGTATGCTTTGAGAAGTAATAAGTATTTAGAAAAGTGAAGAAGTAAAGTAAGAAAAGAAGATAGAATTTCAGTTTTAAGGAGTATGCTTTGAGAAGTAATTATTATTTAAAAAAGTGAAGAAGTAAAGTAAGAAGAGAAGATAGAATTTCAGTTTTAAGGAGTATGCTTTGAAAAGTAATTAGTATTTATAAAAGTGAAGAAGTAAAGTAAGAAGAGAAGATAGAATTTCAGTTTTTAGGAGTATGCTTTGAGAAGTAATAAGTATTCTGAAAAGTGAAGAAGTAAAGTAAGAAGAGAAGATTGAATTAAAGTTTTAAGGAGTATGCTTTGAGAAGTAATTAGTATTTAGAAAAGTGAAGAAGTAGAGTAAGAAAAGAAGATAGAATTTCAGTTTTAAGGAGTATGCTTTGAGAAGTAATAAGTATTTAGAAAAGTGAAGAAGTAAAGTAAGAAGAGAAGATAGAATTTCAGTTTTTAGGAGTATGCTTTGAGAAGTAATAAGTATTTAGAAAAGTGAAGAAGTAAAGTAAGAAGAGAAGATAGAATTTCAGTTTTTAGGAGTATGCTTTGAGAAGTAATAAGTATTCTGAAAAGTGAAGAAGTAAAGTAAGAAGAGAAGATAGAATTTAAGTTTTAAGGAGTATGCTTTGAGAAGTAATTAGTATTTATAAAAGTGAAGAAGTAAAGTAAGAGAAGAAGATAGAATTTCAGTTTTAAGGAGTATGCTTTGAGAAGTAATAAGTATTTAGAAAAGTGAAGAAGTAAAGTAAGAAGAGAAGAT